>CAJHQP010009172.1:0-23544 GCA_905132765.1 Moricandia arvensis
AGTATATATTCGACGTAAGTTGCCTTATTTTACAATGAAGATAATGGTTCTAAATGGTGACAAATGAATGAATGAAAATAGTCAATTTCTCTACATTCCTTAAATTTGATATCATTAATAAGAAATATATTTTTCTCAATATTCTTTCCGTTCTTTTTATTTAAGGAAATATATTACCAAACAATAAAAAACCACTCAAAAGAACAACAATCTAAATCTATTTATCTATATATATAAAATTTTCTTCCCTTCTCAGAGGGTTACGTCATCAAATATGGTAAGGAAAGTCCGGATTTTCTCTGCATTTCTTTACAATGTAAATGAGCTCACATTTTTTATGGCCTAACAGTGATATTCATTTATTAATTAGTACAAAAATGAATATATGATCATTCATATCTTTACAATTGTTTCTTTTCAATGATTTTTTTGTAAGTTACCTTGTATTTCTATTATATTTCTATTATTTGGCGTATTTTGTGTTCCAATAAATATTATAAAGTTGATCACTTTTATTTAATTTTTGGTTTGTTAGTTTATGTTATTTTGTAAGGGCTTTTGAAATCTCATGTGACTTAAATTCTTATAGCTTTCCTTTTTTAAATGTTTCACATTATTTTTAAAATAAAATTTAGTTAATATTATGTTAAATTTCCAAAAAAGTGTATTTATATCAAGTTGATTCTTTTTTGATTTTTTAAATATTAGTTAATTTTAACTTAGTTACCAAAACACTGTATCTATATAAAGTTGATTTTAAATAGTTTTTTTGTAAGTATACCATATTTTGAATGGATTTTTATCAGATTTCAAAAGAATTTTTAATGATTTTTTTTAAAAAAATAAATGTTTCATATTAGTTTAAAAAAATAGTTAATTTATGTTAAATTTCCAAATTTTTTTTATCTATATCAAGTTAATTTTCAATGATTAAGGTTTTTAAGTTTAACTTATTTTGTAGGAATTTCTATTTTATTTCGTAAAACATTATTAGAATTTTTTTTATGTTTTATATATAGTGAACTAAAATAAATATTTTCCATAATTTATGTTACTTCCAAAAAGAAATATTTTCTAGTTAAATCCTTTAAAATATTATTTTTTTCTTAGTTTGCTTTATTTTGTATGGACTTCTAAAATTCTATGTGATTTAAATTCTTCATGAATTAAATTCTTCTAGTTTTGAATTTTAAATTTTTTTTATTTTTAAGATATTTTTTATGTTATGTTTACCTTGTATTTCTAATATATTCTGAAATAAATTTCTTTTTAAAATTCTTTGCACTTTAAATAAGTAAGAAAAAATAATTATTTGACATATTTTATGTTCCCAAAAAATATTATAAAGTTGATTCCTTTTATAAAATTTGTGTTTTGTTAGTTTATGTTATTTTGTAAGGACTCTTACTGCACCAAAATTTTGATTTTTACTCCTCATATCTCATATCTTATGAACACAAATCACATCTCTTTCAGTTTATCTCTAAATTCATCAAAAAAAACAAGATTTTGATTTCAAACTTTGTAAGGTTCATAGAGACATTGAAACTCATGATTCTTGGTCATTAACGAGTGAGTCAATTTTGTTGAAAGTTATGTGTGTTTAAAGAAGGTAAAAAGGTGATCTCACAAGTTCAATGTTTGAAAAATAAAAAAATCCAAATCTGTTTGCGAAAAAGTCTTCTCGATCCAGACTTCTCTGTGTTTTGCGATTGATTTTTGATTTTTTAAGTTTTCTTTGTTAACAAAAAACGAGAATACTTGTCGAGAAGTATTTTTGGATAAACATGTTAGTTTTGCAATTGATTGAAGTTTGTAAAAAATTTGACTTTATATATAAGACTTCCTGAAAAAGACTTCTAGGGAAGTCTTCATTACAATTAAATGAAGTCTTTTTCCTGTCGTAAGAAGTCTGCGTAAGTTACTTTTGAAATTGATAATTAATAGTAAGAAACTAATATTAGTGAGAAGGCTTCTCAAATTTTATCCCGGGTTTCTGGTCAAACATTTGATTACGAGAGAATACTTCTATAAGAAATTCAAATATAGTAAATTCCAAAAATAACCTAAACAGGTTTCTTGCGACAATGAAAAAACTTCATGTGAACGTAAGAAGACTTCTATAGAAGTTTTATCCAAGGAGACTCTATAGAAGTCTCATCCAAGAAGACTATAGAAGTATTATCCAAGAAGACTTTCAAAGATGTCTTCTGAGATAAAGTCAAATATTTGCATTACTTTTGTCAATTGTAAAACTAACTTGTTTATCATACAAGACTTCTAGATCTCTAGGAATTCGAGAATTTTTCAAATACAAAGTTAAATCAATATTTACAAAGGAAGACTTCTCAAGATGTCTACTGTAGAGTAGATTTCTTAAGAAGTATTTCTTTGTAAATTTGTAATTGCAAAAATGACCTAAACAGAAAACTTCGTAGGAAGTCTTCTCATATAAGATTTGCCAATAAGTCTTCTACATCAATCTTTATTAGACTTCATTTTTTCAAAACTTAAAATGACCTTTTACTATTTTCTTATTAATTCATGTATTACTCGGTATTGAGGTTCATGAATGAAATTCATAATTTATTTGATGATAATTATAAGGTTACAAATATTCATGTTACTAATGCTTCTCGCTAATCCAATAAGACATCTTAAGATTATCATCCAGAAGTCTTCTACATTAGATTTTCAAGAGTTTTAAATAACTTCAAAATATTTTTTTTAACTTTCAAAAGTGTTAAGTACCTTTAAGAATATCAAAGTCATGTGGTTTAATGTGTCTTCTTAGATCATAAGATATAATTTTTAACTTTCATGAGATTTAAAGTTTTAACTTTCACTTAAAATTCAATGTTAATCTTTTGTGAATTTGACTAATTTTTCTTGACAACAAAATATAATGTAAACATGGACATATTTACCAAATCCTTTTCATTTAACATCTCTTCAAGTTTACAAAAGAATTCACAACTAAAAGAGTACACATACAAAATCATAAAACAGGTCATAAACAAAACTATTACACATATAACTAGATATCATTACTCGACATAAATAAGCTTGAACTCTACTTGATATTATTCATTTGTACCACTTTGGAAAGAAGACTTCGGAAAACTTCTTGGGAAGTCTTCTAGCATAAAATGCATTAAAAGACTTCTTAAAAAGTCTTTCGAGAGTCTTCTAAGAAGTCTTCTGAGAGTCTTTTGAGAAGTCTTCTAAAGTCTGTTCTGAGATCTGAAAAATCTGCATATTCAAAACATGCAAATGGTTTCAAAACAGAGAAAAACTTTTAAAGTATTTTTTCTATGCTTAAATAATAAAAAACAGTCATATTAGGTTGACTCTATAATTTTTAGAATCTAATATAAAAAAAACACAAAAATAAATATCTAAAATTTGTATCACTTTGGACATAAGACTTCCTCAAGACTTTTTGGGAAGTCTTCTAGCATAAAATGCTTTAGAAAACTTCCCACGAAGTCTTTTGATAAGTCTTCTGAGAGTCTTATAAGAAATCTTCCAAAGTCTGACTTAGATCTGAAAAAATCTACATATTCAAAAACATTTAAATGACTTCAAAATAGAGAAAATTTTCAATTTGTTTTTTATAAATTGGAAATCCAGCATCATAAACTTTAGTGACTGCACATTTCAAAAAAACTATTGCCAAAAATATAAATTTAAATAATTTAAATCTGTCTTCCCTCAGTTTTTATATGTTTTATATTTAAATATTTTTACCAAAATAAATATTTTATATAAAAGCTTACATTAATAATGATATGAGTTAATAGGTAATGTCATAGTCATTATTTTTTGTTGAAACTAAATGTGATGATGGCCAATATGTAAATCATTTCACAAATGATGTTTAGGAGTTACTAGAAGATATATAGTAACTTTACAATTTATTTTAGTTAATTTAACTTTATATTATTTAGAAATATCTATAGTTACATGTTTGGACTTTTTTCCTATCAAAATATATTTTATAAAATTTATAAATTATATTTAAGATCTAATACTTGAGAAGACTTCCTAGAAGACTTTCGCATTAGGTGGGAAACCCAAATTCCTAAATTAATGATTAGGAGGAAAACCTAAATTCTACTAAAATTGAAGCGTGAAATGGTAGACTTTATATCCGTTGCAGATTAGATAGAGCATTGGCCAATGAAGATTGGCATTCGCTATTCCCATATTCGTCTACAGAGTATTTGGGAATGATTGGGTCAGATCATAGGCCTATAGTGGCCACGATTGAGGAAAAATTTATATCACTACGAGGACGCTCCTTTCGTTTTGATAAGAGATGGATTGGGCAAGAGGTTTTTACAGAATCAGTTAGCAGGGGTTGGGGCACTTCGACTTTAGGGACGGAGGGGGACTTCGCCACCAAAATCAGTAGTTGCAGACATGAAATTGCTCGATGGCGGAAAAACAATCCTCCATATGGGAAGGAGAAAATTAATGACATTCAGCAAGCTTTGGAGGAGATTCAAATGGATAATAGTCGATCGCAAGAGGATATTTTGGAGGCTTCTAGGAAATTACAAGAAGCATATAAGGACGAAGAGGAGTACTGGTACCAAAAAAGTAGAACAATGTGGCATACCTCAGGAGATCTTAATACCAAATTTTACCATGCGATGACAAAACAACGCCAAACAAGGAACCGAATAGTTGGGTTATATGATGAGGAGGGGAAGTGGACTACAGAGGACATAGGTGTAGAGAAAGTGGAAGTGAACTACTTTGGGAAGTTGTTTAAATCTACGAATCCTTCGAATTTTGCCGGTTTCCTCAACGCGATTACCCCAAGCATTACTCATCAAATGAATCAGAGGTTATTACGGACCACTACTGAGGAAGAAGTTAAACATGCTTTATTTATGATGCACCCAGAAAAAGCTCCGGGACCCGATGAGATGACAGCGCTTTTTCCAGCATTCATGGCATATTATCAAGAAGGATGTGTTGGAGCTGGTTAATAGGTTTTTGTTGTCTGGAAAAATGGATGCGAGATTAAATATAACGAATATCTGTTTAATCCCAAAGACAGAAAGGCCAACAAGAATGACGGAATTGCGACCTATAAGCTTATGCAATGTAGGAAATAAAATTATTTCAAAAGTATTGTGCCAAAGATTGAAGTCTTGTCTTCCATCACTCATTTCGGAAACACAATCGGCTTTTGTGGCTGGCAGGTTAATATCGGATAATATTCTCATTGCCCAGGAAATATTCCATGGATTACGAGAAAATAAATCATGCCAAAATAAATTCATGGCAATTAAGACAGATATGATTAAAGCGTATGATCGGGTTGAATGGGGTTTTATTCAGGCATTACTGGATAGAATGGGCTTTGCCACTCACTGGGTACAATTGATGATGGAATGTATTACCTCGGTTCAGTATCGGGTATTGCTAAATGGTCAACCCAAAGGGCACATTGTTCCATAGCGGGGACTGCGACAGGGCGATCCCTTATCCCCTTATCTATTTATCTGATGTACAGAGGCACTGATAGCTAATATTAAGAAAGCGAATATTAAGAAAGCGGAAATGGAGAAACTTCTCACAGAAATAAAGTTGGCTAGAGCATGTCCTCCAATATCCCATTTGCTCTTTGCGGACGATAATATTTTCTTCTGTAAAGCACAGAAATTAGAGTGCCAGACTATTCTATGGATTTTGAAGGAATATGAGATGGTGTCAGGTCAATTGATCAATTTTCTTAAATCTTCTATTCAGTTTGGGTTCAAGATTGAGGAAAACACAAGACAAGAGATCAGAGATACCCTGGGTATTCAGAATTTAGGAGGTATAGGATCATATTTGGGAATGCCAGAATGTTTGGGTGGATCGAAAAACACAGGTGTTCGGGTTCATTCAAGATAGATTAAGTAACAGAGTTAACGGATGGACCTTTAAATTTTTCACGAAGGGAGGAAATGAGGTGATTATCAAATCAGTTATTACAGCTCTACCAAACCATGTAATGTCCTGCTTCCGGTTGACTAAGGCTACAACAAAGAAACTCACTAGTGCAGTGGCTCAATTTTGGTGGAGTTAAAGAGGGAATACGAAAGGTATGCACTGGAAGTCATGGGATAAAATATGTCGCCCTAAAGATGCAGGTGGGTTGGGTTTTAAGGATCTCACAGATTTTAATACGGCAATGCTTGGAAAGCAGTTATGGCGGTTGATTGAACACCCTGACACTCTGTTTGCTCAAGTATTTAAGGGAAAGTATTTCAAGAATGCGTCACCCCTGGACCCTGTCCGATCATACTCCCCGTCTTATGGATGGCGCAGTATGATCTCTGCTAGATCTCTGGTTAGTAAAGGACTAATCAAAAGGGTGGGATCAGGCTCCTCTATCTCAGTATGGAACGATCCTTGGCTCCCAACCAATCGCCCAAGACCAGCAAATCAAATTAATCATAACAGCCACCCGGACGTTACAGTCGATTTTTTCATTAATGGACATTCCCGAACGTGGAATTCACAATTACTTAGGGTGTGGATTGCCCCCAAGATGCGAAGATTATAGAAAGTATACCCTTAAGCAGGATACATACTACATATAGAGACGGATGGCACTTCACTAAGAATGGGAAATACACTGTGAAATCTGGCTATCAAGTGGAGCGGACTTACCCAGACACAAGAGACATTCCGGTATTTATTGGACCCACGGTTGTGGATTTAAAGGCCCATTGTTGGAAAATCCGATGTCCCCCGAAACTCAAACATTTTCTTTGGAAATTAATTACTGGTGTATTGCGGTTAAGAAAAATCTATGTGCACGAGGGATAAAAGGGGACTCTCAGTGTTCAAGGTGTGGGGCAGAGGAGGAAACAGTGAACCATGTGTTTTTTGAATGTCCTCCTGCGCTCCAGGCTTGGGCTTTGTCTAAGATCCCATCGAACCCAGATATTTTTCCCACTGGCTCTCTCTTCACAAATATGGATCATCTCTTTTGGAGAGTTTCACCAAAGTTGGAGGATCACCACTTTGCATGGATGTTGTGGTACATATGGAAAGCACGAAATAACAAAACCTTTAGTAATTTGGATGTGGACCCTCGGGTAACACTCAATCTGGCAGAGGCAGAAGCCCTACTATGGTCCGAAGCTCAGATGACTATGGCACGAAATGAGGTTCAGCCCACCGCTGTACATGCATCACCACTACCTACAGTTCCTGGAAGGTGGTGTTTTTTGGATGGTTCTTGGAAAGCACACGACGTCTTTTCGGGACAAGACTGGTATAGCACATTAGAGGGTTATGAAGGACTGATGGGAGCTAGGAATATTAGAGCTGCCCTTTCTCCTCTACATGCGGAGATAGAGGCTTTCATTTCGGCAATGGAAAGCATGAGGAAACTATATCAGCGCCATGTTACTTTTGCAACGGACTGCTTACAACTGGTGAAGATGGTGTCGGAACCGGAAGAATGGCCAGCCTTTGCGTCTTATTTGGAAGATATTAAGCACCTCAAAACAAGTTTCATTCATGCGGAGCTCATTCATATACCAAGAACGGCGAACCATAGGGCGGACAGCCTTGCAAGAAGTGCTAGGAAACAAACGTCTTTCGTTGTTCATATGGATGCAGAGCTACCTGGATGATTTACAGAATCTACATGAATCTGTTTTATCTTGATGACAAAAAAAAAAGAAAAAAAAATGGTAGACTTTATTGTGAAGTCTTCCAAAAGTCTTCTAATGAATGATATGTTATATGAGAAGTCTTCCAAAACCCTATAATCAAATAATTAAGCAAAGCACTTTCTTAAACTTAAAAGAAACTTAGATTTTTTTAAAAAAATCAAGTTATTAGATAGTCACTAAAACATAATGGTTAAATTAAAAAAAAAATAAGATTTCAAAATCAAGCCCTAAAAATATCAACAATATTATAACATATGTTAAAACCTAAACCAAAGATTATCATGACTCAATATACATTCAGTCTCTTACGTTCAAAACAATTCAATTTTATTAAATCTAAATTTACATCATTTATAAATGTTTATAGTTATATGATATCAAAATTTTCCTCATATAAATATATTTTATAAAAAAATTAAATTATTTTTAAGATCTACTGTACGACCTTACACATAGGAAATTTTCTCTCTTAGTTCAATTTTGATTTTTGATTTTAAAAAAATATAAACATATTTTAAAATTTCAACTTTCACTTAAAATTCAATTTTGATTTTTTTGTAAATTTGACTAAGTTTTCTTGAGAAGTTTTCTCTCTTAGTTTTAGTAAATTTGACTATTTTTTGTGTGTTTATTATGATTGGGTAGAATTGTTAAAAAAAAATTCTTGGTATGTTGTATCAATAACTTTAGTAATGTCAAGTACTTTTGGCAAACATGAACTTATTTACCAAATTCTTTTAATTAAAATCTCTTCAAGTTTACAAAAGAATTCACAACTAAAATAGTACACATACAAATCATAAAACGAACCGTAAGCAAACCTATTACACATAAAGCTAGATATCATTCCTCAACGTAGGTAACCTTGGACTCTACTTGAAATCATCCATTTGTACCACTTTGGGCAGAAGACTTCGGAATACGTCTTGAAGACTTCATAGGAATTTTTCTAACATATAATACATTAGAAGACTTCCCAAGAAGTTTTCCAAGAGTCTTCTGATAAGTATTTTATAGTCTGACTCAGATATGAAAATCTACATGTTCAAAAGCATTCAAATGGCTTCAAATGAGAGAAAATTTCAAAACATCTTTTATGCTTAAATAATAAACAAAATAGTCACATTAGGTTGAATCTATAACCTTTTAGAATCTAATATATAAAATACACAAAATACGTATTCAAAATTTATACCACTTTGTTGGTTGTTCTATTTCGGTCTGACTTCCCAGACCACCTCAAGATTGAGTAATAGAATGATCTTTTGATGAAAAAAAATTTATACCACTTTGGGCAGAAGACTTTCTGAAGACGTTGTAGGACGTCTTCTAGCATAAAATGCATTACAAGACTTCTTCTAAGAAAATTTTCAAAGTTTGTGTCATATCTGAAAAAACCTGCAAATTCAAAAGCATTCAAATGACTTCAAAACAGAAAACAACTTCAAAAATAAATATTTTATGCTTAAATAATAAACAAAAAAAACACATTAAGTTGAATATATATATTTTCGAATCTAACATATAAAATACACAAAAATACATATCCACAATTTATAGATTTACCTTTGGAATATTGAAAGATGAGAACCATGTAATAAAAAATATGCAAAATTTAATCAAACACAAAACTAACCCATGATTTTTTGGAACTTTCATTTTCCATATTCACCCCAAAAGCTTGAAATATTCACGAAAATGCCATTTTTTTGCAAATGAGTATTTTACTCTATCATCCTCATCGTCATCAAATATTTACAATATTGCCATTGTTATCAATACACCAATCACCATGAACAACCAATTTGAAGCTCTTAGTGCACCTAGATTTTCAATCCTCTTATCTAATTTCTTATGCTCAAAAACTAAATATCTTTCACTTTCTCTCTATATTCATGTAAAAAAAACCAAGATTTTTATCTAAACTTTGTAAGGTTCAAACTCATGATTCTTAGTCATTAACAAGTGGATATGTTTCGTGGTGAAGTTATGTGTGCTCTAAGAAGCTAATATAAGTTATCTCACTGGTTGAAAGTATGAAATTGATTTTTTCTAGATTTGTTCGTCAGAAGAATTCTGTGTAAGTCTTCTGGCTATAAAAGACTTACACGAAAGTCTTCTGGTCAATGTAGATGTTAGTTTTGCAATTGACTTTTATATGTGTTTTAGGAGACGACTTATCTAGAAGTCTTCTACTTTTCTTTGTTAAAAAGTCTCCAAGTAAGTCGTCTAGGATAAACATGTTAGTTTTGCATTTAACCAAATTGTGTCCGAAATTTAACTTTTCTGGACGACTTACAGGTATGTCGTCTAGCTGAAAAATAAAACTTCAATATTTTATTTTTACTAGACGACTTATATGTAAGTCATCTGAGGTTACTTTTTACAACTAAAAAATTAAGCTTAAATATTTTATTTTAACTAGACGACCTACATGTATATCTATCGGGAGACGAATTACACGGAAGTCTTCCAAAAAAAATTCCCAATATTCTAGTCAAACTTTGGATATCTCAGACGACTTCCAAGTAAGTCGTCTGGCGGAAGACATTCACGTAGGTCGTCTAGTTAAAATTAAATATTTAAGTTTTATTTTCTAATTACAAAAGTAACCTGAGACGACTTACATATAAGTCATCTAGTAAAAATTTTATTTTTCAGCTAGATGACTTACCTATTATTCGTCTAGAAAAGTCAAATTTCTGACACAATTTGGTCAAATGCAAAACTAACTTGTTTATTCTAGACGACTTATTTGGAGGTCTTCTCTGGTATTTTTGAGATTTTATTTTAGCAAAAGTAAGCCAATATTTATAAAGGAAGACTTCCAAAGAAGTCTGCTGTAGAGTAGACTTCTTTGTAAGTCTTCCTTTGTAAATATTCAATCGCAAAAATTACCTTACGGACGACTTCCTAGAAGTCTTCTCGATGACTTCTGTGAAAGTCGTCTATGTCAATGTTTAATAAACTTTCATTTTCTCTAAAACTATAAAGACTTTTTAACATTTTCTTGTTAATTCATGTATATTAGTTGATATTTGGGTTACTGAATGAAATTCATAACTTAATTGGTTATAATTATGAGTTCACCAATATTCATGTTTATTAATATCTCTAGCTAATCTGAGAAGACTTTCGTGATTAATTTGAGTAAAATTGTTAATTAACTTTAAGATATGATTTTTAACTTTCAAAATTGATAAGTAACTCCAAAAATATCAAGTAATATGGTTTAATATGTCTTCTTAGATCATAAGATATAATTTTTAACTTTCATGAAATTTAAATTTTCAATTTTCACTTAAAATTTGAGTTTCCCGCTTAAATTTTAATTTCCCGCTTAAAATTTGAGTTTCCCGCTTAAATTTTAATTTCCCGCTTAAAATTTCAGTTTCCCGCTTAAATTTTAATTTCCCACTTAAATTTCAGTTTCATGCTTTAAATTTAAGTCTTCTAAAAGACTTCCTAGAAGTCTTCCAGAAGACTTCTTCCAGTGAAACTGTTATATGTTTGAACTCATTTAATATCTGATATTTTGTGAATTTCGCTAAGTTTTCTTGAGAAATATTGCTATTGAATTTGTATAAATAACTACAATAATGTCAAGTACTTTTGGCAAGATATATTGTAGATATGAATATATTTACCAGTTTTTTCATCTTTTTAAATTTACAAAAGAATTCAGAGTTAAAAGAGTACACTTACAAATCACAAAACGACCATAAACAAAATTATTATAGATCATTACTCCATAAAAACAAGCTTGGACTCCACTTGACATGAGAGAAGAGTTCCAAGAAGTCTTCTAGTGCATTAAACTTCTAGTGCATTAAATGTTAGAAGACTTCCAAAATGACTTCTCTGGAAGTCTTCCAAGTCGTCTCAGATCTGAAAAACCTTCAGATCCAAAAACATTCAATGAGTTTCAAAACATTGAAAAACTTCAAAAAATAAGGTAAGGATTCAAACAACAAAAATAGTTTTCAAAAGTTAAGAGCTTTAAGTAACCAGAGGTTTCCAAATGAAAAATATGATTTATAGATCTACCTTTAAAGGAGTAGAAGATGAGAACAATGTAATGAAAAACCTACAAAAACAAAATAAATTAGAGAGAAAGATATAAGATAAAAATGAAAAATTGATATAAAATTTTGTGTTTTTAAGTTCAAAGAGATTAAAGAGAGGTTGAAGAGTTTTAGTTTGGGAAAATGTGAGAACTTTAAGCAACCCGAGACTTACCAAAACTCTGTCATGAAGACTTACCAAAATGCTCAAATCTGTTATAAAATAGGAGATATGGGAAAAAAACTCCGCCAGAAGACTTCTAGGAAATCTTCTAGTGTATTAAATGTTGGAAGACTTCCGAGAAGACGTCCCTGGAAGTCTTCCAAGTCGTCTCAGATATGAAAACTTACATACCCAAAAGCATTCAATTAACTTCAAAACATTGAAAAACTTCAAAAAAAAAAGGTAAGAACTTAAAACAATAAAAACAGTTTTCAAAAGTTAAGAGCTTTAAGCAACAAGAGGATATCAAATTAAAAATATGATTTATAGATCTACCTTTAAAAGAGTGGAAGATGAGAACCATGTAATTAAAAACCTTGCAAAAAAAATTAGTGAGAAAAATATGAGATAAAAATGAGAAATTGATATAAAGTTTGGTGCTTTAAGTTCAAAGAGATTAAAGAGAGGTTGGAGAGCTTTACAATGAGAAAATTACATTTTTGTTGCAGCAATTTGAGAGAAACAGAGAAAATGTATAAATTTTTCTATATATAAGGAGACAAAAATTCAAACAAAATTTAATATGTTTGATTCATAAGACTTTCAAGTAAGTCTTCTAATAGAATACCTCATGTAAGACTTACTTTAAAGTTTTTTAGACCCTAAATTTATTGTTCGTCCAGAAGTCTTCTAGTGTTTTATTTGTTAGAAGACTTACATCACCTAAACTCTAAACTCAAAATAACTAACTAATTAGAAACAAATACTTCATAAAACTTAAATCAACTTTAAAAGTGGTTAATATAAACAAAACTAAACACATATAAGTCAAAATTTATTTTTTCAAAAAAAAGTTAAGCTTTCAAAAATTAACCCTAAGAATACAAACAATACTACAACATATTTTAGCAAACCCTAAATCAAAGAATACCTTGACTCACTACATTCACTCATCTATGTTAAAAATAATTCAATTTTACTATTTAATTTATATCATTTACAAATGTTTGTAATTACATGATTTCAATTTTCTTCCAAGATTTTTTTTTATAAAATTTATAAATTATTTTTAATATCAGCTATATGAGATAACTTCCAGGAAGTCGACTAGACGAATTACACAAACTCATAAGATTCATAAGACTTACGAGAGTTATATTCGTAAAAATAAATTTTAGTTTTTTATTTGGTTATAAGGGGCTTGTTGTAATTTGAAAGTACTTTTGCATTACTTTTGCATTTGATTGATGTTTGAATATACTTTTGCATTTAAAATTAAATTTTGAGTCAAATTCTCCAAAATTCTAATTGGGTTAAATATTTTCGAAACAGAAGACTACTTAAAAAATTTTTAGTCTTTGAAGAGAAGACTACTTCTCAAGAAGTTTTCTAGACCCTAAAATTAAATAACTAACTAAATAGGAAAAAATACTTGATTAAACTTAAAAATCAACTTTTAAAGTGTTCAACATACGCAAAACTAAACCCATATATGTCAAATTTAATTATTTTTTAAAGTTAAGATTAAATTTACATCAATTAGAAATCTTTATATTTACATGATTTAGATTTTTGTCTATCAAAGTATATTTTATAAATTTTATAAATTACTTTTAAGATCAAATACATGAGAAGACTTCTCGAAGATTTCGCTTTAGGCGGAAAACCTAAATTCTACTAAAATTTACGAGAGAAACCTAAATTTTACTAAAATTTAGGCGGAAACATGTTAGAAGACTTCTTGGGAAGTCTTATGGAAGTCTTCCAAACTATAACCTAGTCAAATAACTACCTAAATAGCAAAAATCAATTCATTAAACTTAAAATCAACTTATAAAGCGTTTAATATACACAAAAATAAACACATGTAGATCAAATTTTTAAAGTTAAAGATTTCAAAATCTAACCCTAAATACAAACAATACTATAACATATGTTACCAAACTCTAAATCAAGGACTATCATGACTCAATCTACATTCACTCATCTAATGTTGAAAATATTCAGTTTTAGTTAATCTAAATTTATATCGTTTAGAATGTCTATAGTTACATGTTTGGATTTTTTCCTATCAAAATATATTTTATAAAATTTATAAATTATTTTAAGATCTAATACATGAGAAGAATTCTTAGAAGACTTCACGTTAGGCGGGAAACCCAAATTCCTAAATTAATGATTAGGAGGAAAACCTAAATTCTACTAAAATTTAAGTGTGAAATGATAGACTTCGTTGTGAAGTCTTCAAGAAAATCTTCTAGTGAATTATGTTAAAAGAGAAGTCATCCAAAACTCTATAATCAAATAACTAAGAAAAAACACTTTTTAAACATATAAAATGAACTTAGAAATTGTTTTGAGTCAAGTTTTTTGTCATCCAATTTCCATTATAGGGAAAAACCCAACAGGGCAGTACAAGAAGAAAATTGAGGCACATTCCTATCATTTACAACATTTATGATTAAAGCCCAAATACCTAAACCCAATATATTGATTTAGGTAAAATCAACGATGAAACTCGCGTTGTTGTGTCATCAATAAAGCCACGCATCTCAGCAATGTCTTGCCATGCTTCAGACGATCTTCCATGCGTCATCATCTAAAGTAGGAATCTTTGACACGACCATCACCGTGAGATCCACGATCTGTGCTAGCGCCGTCGCCGGAATCCACAATTTCTTCTTGTAAGCGATGATGGCTTCTCTTCTGTCACCATTCTTCCTCACCACCAATCTTCATCAGCTAGCTAACAAGAACATTCCCACGTCTCCAGAATAGTTTTGACCTGGAGATCTTTGACGCCTTGCTAAGGATAGACGAATAGCAGGAACCACGTTACCCTATTCAAGCATAGACAACTCCGATTAATATGAGAAAGGCTAATTGAATTGAAATCACAGAGAGCCACCAAACAGGAATCCGATCATAAAATCAGAACTTTATTCAATCAACTCAAATCGCTTGAAGATCAAAAACGATTTAAGCTGAAGGCACAACAAATTCGATCAATAAAGATCGAAGAGAACTATAAACACAAGCTCTTCTTCTCTCCTCAAAAAGTATGAATAAAAAGCATAGGAGAGAAAACAAAAGAAGAAGAGACATGACAACTATAAACAAAAGTAAACTCTCAAGCTTCAACTCATACTCTCTGTGAAAGATAGTTAGAGAGAGAACAGAGAGGAGAGGAGCGAGAGCACCTGAACAGAAAAATTAAAATACTAGTAAGTGTCGTCACTTACTAATAATTGTCAAATTTAAAAAATTCAAAATCAAACCCTAAAAATACCAACAATACTACAACATTAGTTACGAAAACCTAAATTAATGACTATCATGGCTCAATCTGCATTTAGTCATTTATGTTCAAAACAATTTAATTTTAAATATACATCATTTATAAATGTTTATAGTTACACGATTTCAAATTTTCCCTATACAAATATTTTTAATAAATATTTTAAAATATTTTTAAGATCTACTGTACGAGAAGACTTCTTCTATGAAAATTTCTTGGGAAGTCTTCTCACGTGTAGGGTTATAATGGTAAAACTCAGTACATGAATTTTTTGTAATTTCACTAGTCTTTTGGATTACTTCTGCATTTGATTGAATTTGGGTACACTTTTGTATTTAAAATCAAATTGTGACTCATATTCAGTACATTTACCTTATTTTAAAAAGAGAAACTAGATTTTGAGCCGCGCTTCCAAAGCGCGAGATTATTTTCGACAAAAACCAAATTATATGAAATAAATTTACATTTTTGATTAGGTATCTACATTTAAATGTTACAAATGAAGCGTTATATCCAGTGTTTCGGGTCACGATCCGGACCCGCAGTTAAACTGACTAACTGATTACTTTATATGGAGTCCGGTTTGTTTTTTTCTTTAAACTCGTTATTTTTTTTTTAAATCAGTAAAATACGCTAAAATTTGGGACCCGGCTACTGGTTGAACCTATGAGTGACCACTATGTAATACAATTTGACTTAAATTTTCATATTTAAAGTATTCTAATTTATGAATGTTTAGATGAATGGTGGATATATATTATGAATGTTAATGCTCTTATTTTACAAAAGTTAGTCAATCTAATTTATCATTTTATTGTAAGCGTAATTGATCAATATTCGAGATGATACATACTAAATTAGAAATAGATACATGAATGTGAGATGGATTTGACCCGCATTGTAAGCGTAATGGATCAATATTCGAGAGGATACATACTAAATTAGAAATAGATACATGAATGTGAAATAGATTTTGACCCGTATTTTAATGTTTCTTATTAGATTTTGATCAAATATTAATATTTATTATTAGACTTTCACCCGCATTTTAATGTTTCTTATTAGGTTTTGATGAAATATTAATGTTTATTGTTAGATTTTAACCCGTACTTTGTAAAACGAGATGAATTTTTATTCAAATATTTATTTACTCAAAATTAGAAATCTTATACATGTGTATTTTATATTAAAACATTTATTTTGAAATATATATAATAAAAATAAAATTTCCATTAATATAATTTTATGAAAATAAGATAATTAATTTATATAACATGCTTCATATATTATAATACAAATTTTTAATTTTCAATATTCGTAAAATTTTATTTTATTATTATATTTTTGTCAGCATTATTATACAAATTAAGTATTGTTATTATACTCGTCTCATAAGAAATATATTAATTATTTTTAATATTTTAATTTAAATATGTATATTGACTTATGAAATGATTTATTAGTTCATATATCGTATTTTAATATTGTTTAATAAGTTGAAGTATGTTTTAATATATTAGATTTTCAAAAATACCACTTTTCTTGTATCACTTTTCACTTTTACCTTAATCACTTTTACCTTTATTTTTAAAAGGAAAAAACACACACTTATAACCCTTGGATTAATTAATCTAAGATCTAGGGTTTAGAGTTGAGGAGTGGGGGTAGGGTGAGGTAGGATTTATGAATGTAAACTTTAGGATTCTAATTAATTTTAAAAAAATTTGCCTCTTAAAAAAATGGTATTTATGAAAATGTCTCATTAATGAAGGTAGAAATGAAAGTGGTACAACAAAAGTGGTAAACTTGAAATTTTCCCTTTTTAAAAGATATTAGTTAATATTACGTTAAATTTCCAAATAGTGTATTTATATAAATTTGATTCTGTTTAATAATTTTAAAATATTAGTTAATTTTGTGTTAATTTCCAAAACATTGTATCTATATCAAGTTGATTTTTTTTTTGTTGAAATGTTAAATTTATACCAACAAAAAAAGTTTTTACAATCTTATGATCCTAAACTGGGGATCAAAAGAAGTGGTAGCAGTCTAATGTTTTGAGCACCGCACATGCTCTGCTTTTGAAGTGAAATACAATCATATAAAAAAGTTGATACAAACATAAGGTTGAGAAGTTGATCTTTGTGATTCGGTTGAAAGAGATCTCATATTACAGCAACCTTGTCCTGGCGTTCCATCTGTTGAGGCCTTCATTTGTAGTGTCATCTCCCTGATCAAGGTGCAGTGCAGTAAGGCGATTCTGCATCTCTCGATGGATGATTCTGGTAAGGTAATGTGCTGAGCGTGGAGGGTGCAGATGTCATCTTCCATTTCTTTCTCGCCAAATCCAATATATAGTTGCTTGGAAAACCATTTTAACTAGCAGAGACTCTAGCTTAGGTAACCTGTTTCTCCTTACGCATGAAACTGTTCTATTCCAATCGGGGTTTAGTTGTCCCAACAAGAATGAATTCATCAAAGCTGTCCATATTGTATATGTGAAGGGGCAGGCAAAGAAAAGGTGATCCCAAGTCTAATCCGGCTCTCCACATAACGTACATATCTGCTGTTGATGCCATTGTCTCATTCTATCTCCCGTGTCCAGTCTATTATGGCACGCTAGCCAAGTGATAAACGCCTGTCTTGGTAGCGCCTTAGGAAACCATACAATGTTGGACCAGTCCACCACCGCATGGTTCAATCGGAGGAGTTCCCAGGTGGCTTTACTCGTGAATCTCTCCTCATACTTCCCTTGACTCCTCTTCCAGAGTGGTATGTCTCTTCCAGCGTCATGTCGTGGAGGTGGCAGGTTTTTAATCCTGCGAATGAGTTCTTGCATAACCGGAGCTCTGCATCTCCTCAACTTCCATCCGTGAGCATCAGTAGCATCTGCTACCTTTGCTGACCTGCCAATCCCCAGCATTTGAGTGCCCACTTCACCTGAAACATGAATTAATGGTTGAGGATCACACCATAAATCAGTCCAAAAGTAGGTATCCATCCCATTTTTTATCTCGGTCTTGAAGAAAGAGGCCGCAATAACCCTTAATCTCAATAGCTTTGTCCACATCCAAGAGCCACGGGTTGTTCCTTGTGCAATATCCCAAAAGGAAGATCCTCTGATTAGATATTTGTAAACCCAAGAAACCCAAAGAGAATTTTTCCTAGATAGGATCATCCAAATAAGCTTCAGTTGGAAAACCATTGATGTATCTCTTAGCTTTCTAATTCCCAGTCCACCTTCCTTCATAGGCACTGAAAGATCTGACCAAGAAATTTTAGCTTTAGTGGTGATGTTAGGAGATCCAGACCATAAAAAGCTGAGCACATTCGTTCTATTTGATCCAAGCAGGCTGAGGGAAGTTTGAAAGCCGAGCACCAGAAGTTGGCCGTACTAGTGATCACTGGCTTTATGAGCTGGAGTCTTCCTGCATATGAAAGATTCTTACTTGACCACGATAGGAGCCGAGAACGAATCTTGTCAATGAGAGGTTCGTAATCCAATTTCCTCATTTGTTTGGTAGTCAAGGGTAGTCCCAGATAACGAATTGGAAGTGTTTCCAGTGGGATATCCAAGCGTCTGGCACAGTCTAGGAGAGCATTAGATGTAGAACCACCCGTATATAGCGCCGATTTTGTCATGTTGATAGATAGCCCGGACTCGCGCTCGAATTCCTTTAGCACCTCGACAATGCCGTTTAGAGAATGCTCTGCTCCATCTGTGAAAATAAATAAATCGTCGGCAAAGCTGAGATGCGTTAACTCAACCTCTTTGCATTTAGGGTGATAGCCAAACCTCCCACTTCTAGCTGCTCTATTCAGACGATGTGTCAACACATTAATAAGAATAACAAAGAGAATTGGTGAGAGGGAGCAGCCTTGTCTTAATCCTCGAGAACTAGTAAAGAATCCTTCAAGCTCCCCGTTAATCTTAACCGAGAAAGTCGCAGTAGATATGCAGCTCGTTATCCAATTTATAAAAATCTCCGGGAATCTCAACGCCTTCAGTGTATTGATGAGGAATTGCCAATTCACTGTATCGAAGGCCTTGGTAATATCAATTTTGAGTGCTGCTCTAGGGGAAATAGACCTCTTGTGATAGTTTTTCACAATCTCAGTTGCAAGGAGGACGTTTTCCAGGAGTAGGCGGTCACGGATGAAGGCACTCTGATTTGGTTTGATTAGCTCCGGTAGAAGATTCTTCAATCGGTGGGCAATAGTTTTAGAGATAACCTTGTACATGGTGTTGCAGCATGCAATAGGGCGGTAGTCCCGTATTCTTTGAGCGTCAATCTTCTTTGGGATAAGAGCCAGCACCGTAGCGTTCACTCCATGTGGCATGAGACCAAACTGAAAGAATGACTGCATTGCGACAACAAAATCACATCCTATCACATCCCATGCTGCAACAAAAAATTCTTTAGTATACCCATCCGGACCCGGGGTTTTCTCCGAAGGCATTGAGAGAAGCATTTGTTTTATTTCTTCTGCCGTGACTACCCTGATTAGTTCATCACCTGTTTCATCCGCAATCTTATATTCAAGGTGGTCAGACAAATCATTAGTACCTTCCGTTTCAATCTGTCCACGAGGAGGTTGAAGGAAATCCTTAAAGTAGGTGACTACTTCCCGTTTTATTTCTTCCGGGTCAGAGAGAGAAACATCATTAGAGTCCTGGATCCTTTTAAGTGAATTCTTTGCTTTCCTTATTTGCACTGCACGGTGGAAGAAAGAAGTATTATGATCGCCAAGCCTTAGCCAAGAGATTCTAGATTTCTGCCTGAAGAAATGTTCTTCCACTTCTGCATAATGGTTCCATTCTCGCGCTGCAGCTGCCTCAGCTTCGAAAGTTTCCGTGCAAGGGTTAAGGAGGGCTTGTCGCTGCCTTTCACATAAGACCTGAAGGGCCACCTGTGTTCTGCGAGTGATGTCTCCGTAGCGTTCCCTGTTTAGTGCTCGTATAAGAGGTTTTAATGCCTTTAGCTTTTTGTGAAACATGTGCATTGCGGCCAGAGAATGATATAGTGGCTCCGTGGTCGCCCAGAATTCTTTAACTGTCTCCAGGAATAGTGGGTGCTTCGTCATGTAGTTAAAGAACTGGAAATGACGTCTTTTCTTGACAGGTACGGATTGTGTTAAGGTAACAACACATCTCGCATGGTCTGAGATACCATTTGTCTCAAAGGAAGCAAGCGAGTCAGGGAATGTTGCATTCCAGTCTGAGTTAACCATAGCTCTGTCTAGCTTCTTGCCAATCGGCCCTGCATCTTGATGATTCCACCAGGTGAACTTAGGGCCAGAAGATTTCAAGTCCACTAGATCACAGTCAATCACAGCCTGCTGAAAGTCCAGCATACCTCCTTGATCACCCAAACGAGTAGTTACTCCGGAGCTTTCATCTGAAGCTAGTATCACGTTGAAATCCCCCAAAAGAATCCAAGGGATGCTAGAGTTGCCGAACATCGATTTGTTGTGGTGTAGCTCTGACCATAAAGTCTGCCTGTCCACTCTAAAGTTTGATGCGTAAATGCAGGAGCATACAAAGATCTCCCCCTTTATATCAAGTTGATTGTTTTTAAATGAATTTTCTTTTGTAAGTTTACCTAATTTTGTATGGACTTCTATTTTATTTTGAAAGAAATTGTTTATAATTTTTTTTTCATTTTAAATATAGTAAACTAAAATAATGATTTGTCATATTTTGCTTAGTGATTTAAAATTTATGTGAACAGTTTCAGTGATTTATAGTTTCAACTTTTATATAACATAGATTTAAAATAATATGTACACACCCTGAACAATTTACAATTTCAACTTATATAGTATATGTTATTTTTGGATATTTTTTTAGTAGCATATAACCTAAAATTTGAAATTTTAAATTTATATAATTATAATTATTTGGACGTATTACGTTATTCAAATTAATTAATCTATTTGATAACTATTTTATAATAAATTTCAAAACAAAAACATCATTAAGTTAATTTATTTTATAACTTTTTTACTTTAGGTAGTTTACCATATTAGATATTGATTTCTATTTTATTTTGAAATAATTATTTTGGAAATTTTTACTTTTTAAAAATAAACTAAAATGATGTTTTATTGATGAAGTGTTTTAAATCTTAGACATTTTCAATGATGTATAACCATAAATTTTATATAATATAAATATATAGTAACTTATAATTTATCTATTTTATTAATAAAATAGTTGTTAAAAAAAAAAAAAGTCCTCATTGAGTACGGCTGTGAAAACACCCGAATAGGTACTACGAAAATAGGTGGGTAGACAAAAAGTCCAAATATAAAGCCTAGTTGGGCCGTGAAAGATTTTAGAGCAATCTAGGCCATTGAACATCTGGGAGCCCAAGAAGGAGTCTTCTAGGGTTTTTGATTATAAGAAGTCACATTTAGGTCATTCCGCCTCTTGTCTTCTCCTCACTCATCACACACCAAAGCTTCTCTAGCTAAAACAATGGTAAGCCCTAGCCTTTCATCTCTCTCTCTCTGTGTTCTTGCCATGGTTTCTTCTTGATTTTTCTGTCGTATGTCTCCTCAAAACAATCGGATTTTGTTCTCATTTCATTTCGAAATCTCCTGCATTATTTCTCTAGCTCTTCTAAGCTATGGTAGTGATAATTCATTAGTTCATGGCTGTATCAAGATCCCATTCTATAGTTAGAGCTTGTATGCTCTGTGTTAGAGATCACTGATGCGTTTAAAATACATATTTATATCCTTGGAAAGAAACAATTATACTTTTAGATCTTAGATTTGATTAGGTTTCTTATGTTAGGTTGTTGTGAAGCCATCCAAGTCGAATGCTTATTTCAAGAGGTACCAAGTCAAGTTCAGGAGAAGGAGAGGTATTGATTCTTCATTTTGTTTCTTGTCTGTTTGCTCTCTTTAGGTTCTGAGAGAGGTTTCTTCATCTTTATATATATTTTTTAATTTTTAATGCAGATGGTAAGACTGATTACAGAGCAAGAATCCGTCTCATTAACCAAGACAAGAACAAGTACAACACACCCAAGTACCGTTTTGTTGTCCGGTTCACCAACAAAGACATAGTCGCACAAATCGTGTCTGCAAGCATAGCCGGTGACATTGTCAAGGCCTCTGCTTACGCACACGAGTTGCCTCAGTATGGACTCACTGTTGGTCTTACCAACTATGCTGCAGGTATTATTTTATTTCTCTGTTTTTTTTCTAGATGGTTGATTCTTTGTTTAAAGACTGTTTCGCTTTGTCAAACCAGCTTACTGTACTGGTCTTTCTTTTGGGCTCGCCGTGTTCTCAAGATGTTGGAAATGGATGACGAGTATGAGGGCAACGTAGAGGTCTGTTGTTGTGTGTTAAGTTTTCCTTTATCTTTGGTTAAATCATTAATTGTTAATTTAATGATTGATTAGGCTACCGGAGAGGACTTTTCTGTGGAACCAACTGAGTCAAGGAGACCTTTCCGTGCTCTTCTTGATGTTGGACTTATTAGGACCACAACAGGAAACCGTGTTTCGGTGCACTCAAGGTATTTAACCTGTCTTGTCCTCTGTTTTTGTTTTGTTTTGGTTTCCATAAATATGCTTTTTGTTTTGTCCTCTGTTAGGGTGCCTTGGATGGAGGACTTGATATCCCCCACAGTGACAAGAGATTTGCCGGTTTCAACAAAGAAAACAAACAACTCGATGCTGAGATCCCACAGGAACTACATCTATGGTGGCCATGTCCTAACTACATGAAGCCTCTTGAATGAAGATGAGCAGAGAAGTTTCCAAACTCACTTCAGTCAGTACGTAAAGAAAGGAGTTGATGCTGAGACCATGGAGGAGTTGTACAAGAAGGTTCATGCTGCTATCCGTGCTGACCCCAACCCCAAGAAGACCGTAAAACCTGCCCCCAAGGAACACAAGAGGTATTAACGATCACTTCATTCATTCTCTTTAAATGTTAATGGCTCGTTGTTCATTGGTATCTCAATTGTGTTGTTGATTTTTGATAAACAGGTACAACTTGAAGAAGTTGACCTATGAGGAAAGGAAGAACAAGTTGATCGAGAGAGTCCAAGGCATTGAACGGTGCAGCAGGTGGTGATGATGATGATGAGGATGACGAAGAGTAAATCACTGCAGCCTCGTAATGTTTCTTGTAGTTCTTTGCCTTTTAAGAATGTCCCAGCTTTTCTATCCTTCAGACCTAAACACTCAGTTTCTTTCACATTTCAATCGCCTCGAAGATTTTGAATTTAATGAGATTTACTCTTTAAATTTGTATCTTCTGTACATTCTTCGAAATTTGTTGTTCATGGTTCATCTGCTGTCATCA
>CAJHQP010009173.1:0-23540 GCA_905132765.1 Moricandia arvensis
TGGATACGTAGATAGTGTACAGGTGGACAAAGGGTTGGTACAAGGCAGAGAGTACCTATCGTGGACACCATACGTTGGTCCACCAGTACACTATCATTACGAATGTACACGTAAGTACGTGGATCACCGATAAAGTGTGGTTATGAACGACATAGTACATGGACACCTACAAGTGTGTACACGGACCGCATCGGTATGTATCCATGTGGATAGTACTTTAATTCGGAGTAAAGAATAACGGGGGTTGGCTGATAACATGCAGACCTTTTTTCTCAACACCCAAAAAATGAAGATATAATAGCAAACAAAAATAAGCGTCTGCTTCACATGAGGATACAACTAAAAAGGATTGACAAACAAAAGTGGACACCGTAAAGTGTGTACACCGAAGCCGTCGGAGTGTATCCATGTGGATACTGCTTTAAATTCGGACTAAAGAAAGACGGGGCTTGTCTGATAACATGCAGACCTGTTTTCTCAATACCAATATATTGAGATATGATAGCAAAACAAAATAAAGAACGACGGGGCTCGTCCACCCTGTACACTATCATTCCTAATGTACACGTTAGGCAGTATTTTTCGTCCTGCGCATCCAAAACATTCTTCGCGATCGGTCGTTGTATATTGTTAAAATACCTACTTGTATGGCCGTGTAAAAGAGATAGTGTAAATTTTGAATGATAGTGTACAGTTGGACGAAGGGTTTGGTTACTTGTGGACGAAGGGATGGTGTCACAAAACGTAGTCTCTGCCATTTACCAACCCTTCGTCCATATGTACAACGTGGATAGTGAACATTATGTATGATAGTGTACACGATATGTAAGCGGGGTTCATCCGCATCATCGATAATCAAGAGGTCTGGGATGGTGTACAGATTTGTAAGGGGTGTGAAACTAAGTTTGGGAGTTGTAGTGTACATTGTATACATACGAACCCGTTTGGACGTGGATACGTAGATAGTGTACAGGTGGACAAAGGGTTGGTACAAGGCAGAGAGTACCTATCGTGGACACCATACGTTGGTCCACCAGTACACTATCATTACGAATGTACACGTAAGTACGTGGACACCGATAAAGTGTGGTTATGAAACGACATAGTACATGGACACCTACAAGTGTGTACACGGGACCGGCATCGGTATGTATCCATGTGGATAGTACTTTAAATCGGAGTAAAGAATGACGGGGGTTGGCTGATAACATGCTGACCTTTTTTCTTCAACACCAAAATGAAGATATAATAGCAAACAAAAATAAGCGTCTGCTTCACATGAGGATACAACTAAAAAGGATTGACAAACAAAAGTGGACACCGTAAAGTGTGTACACCGAAGCCGTCAGAGTGTATCCATGTGGATACTGTTTTAAATTCGGACTAAGAAAGACGGGGCTTGTCTGATAACATGCAGACCTGTTTTCCTCAATACCAATATATTGAGATATGATAGCAAAACAAAATAAGCGTCTGCTTAGCAACCATTACATGTTTAGATGAGTTTATTGAAAATCAAAAGTGGCTGTTATAGGGTGAAGGCGCTATCCAAAAGAAGATTCTCATGGATATAGGACGGCGCAGTTAGTCCTGTTGTACAGTACGAAGTAGTAGTGTGGATTTTCTACGTACCAACCTGGATGGGCGTGGACACGTTTATCATGTACATTAGGAATGATAGCGTACAGGTGGGCGGAGGGTTTGTATGAGGCTGAGGCAACCTATCGTGGACACCAACCCTTTCGTCCACACTGTACACTATCATTCCTAATGTACACGATAGGCAGTATTCTTCATCTGTGCATCTGAAACATGCTTCGCGATCGGTCGTGTATATTGGTAAAATACCTACTTGTATGGACGTGTACAAATAGATAGTGTAAATTTTGAATGATAGTGTACAGTTGGACGAAGGGTTGGTTTCATGTGGACGAAGGGATGGTGTCTACACAACGTAGTCTCTGCCATTTACCAACCCTTCGTCCATATGTACACTATCAGAGTGTACACGTCCATATGGATTGTACACACTACTCCCTGGTACACGATATGTAGTATCTGGTGTACAGATTGGGAGTTGTTGTGTACACAACGTATGGTAGTGTAGAGAACACTTACGGTTCACATGTACACGTTGCCAGTGTACATGTGAACGAAGGGTTGGTACAAGGCAGAGACTACCACTTGTGGACACGATCCCTTAGTCAACGTGGACACTAGCATTCCCCATGTACACGGTATGTAGTATCTGTCTTGTATGCATCCTTGCATATCGTGTACCCTGTGTTTTACGATAGGTTTCAGACGATTGCAGGGGGGTGTACACGATATGTAGGTGGGGTTCATCGTCATCATCATTAATTCAGACGTCTGGGGTGGTGTACAGATTGGTGAGGGGAGTATACTAAGTTTGGGAATTGTAGTGTACATAACCTATGGTAGAGTGCGCAATCGGTACTGGAAATATTGAGTTGGATACTTCCGTGTACAACTAGACACCAAGTTTACATACACAAATAGGTACACATGGTAGTGAAAATATGTACACGTGGTACTGGAAAATATTGAGTTGTACACGTTGGAAATGTACAGGTGGTACTGAAAAAATAGCGTGTATGGACATATGTATCCACGTGTACACATCTATGTATCCACGCGGGTACATGACCTGCCTTGTTGATGTACACCTGGCCAACACTCTCCTGCTATTCAACAGATTAGCCTTATTTTTTTTAGTGGCAAAATATAGAAGATTGAATAGCAAAGCAGAAGGTCTATGATGGTGATGCATCAACCAAAAAAGATTAACACAAAAGGGGCTGTTATAAGGTGAAGGCGCTATCCAAAAGCAGAATCCCGTGGATAGAGGATTCACCTAGCAGGTCAGATGGGAACGACCAGTTGGTCCTGTTGTGTCCCGAGACACCACAACGACCACATTTGTTGACTTTGGTCTTCTTAGGTACCTTTAAAAATTAAATAAGCATTAATAGTTGGAAGTGTATGTTGTTAACTAAATATGGTGTACGTGTATATTGATACCTGAATTTCTCCAGTTGACGGGATGCGCTTGTCCTTTGGGCGGCCAGAGGGGCGACGGGTATAGGGAGGATAGAGAGTGAGACTATCAATTGCTGGAGGAATGGGGAGTTCACCAACTGGTGCTTCAGGGTATATGACACCAGAGTAGGTTTCGATCCATGACTGAGTTTTGTAGTAGTCTCCAACAAGCTGGGCATATGAGAACCCTATTGAATCAGCCGCCAGCATCGCGTGGCCACATGGGATTTTAAGTTTCTGAAAAACCTGGCAGGTACAAACTTTGGTGTCTAGGTAAACGGTGTTCCCGTGACCGAAAATGCCTTTTACCTGAAACTGCCAGTCGGTGATGTTATTTATTTTACTACTTTTGGTGAGCCTCATGTGTGTCTGCATAACAGCTTCAACCTCTGGGGTGACTGAACCCCTGTGCTTGGCGGACTTAGTTCTTCTGGCAGAAAACCATCGAGTCAACATGCGCTGGATGAACATGAAGAGCTCAACAATTGGTGAATCTCTGGATTTGGTTAAGGCGTTGTTAAGCTGCTCTGCGACGTTGCTTGTAAGGAGGTTGTATCGGTTTCCTGGAAGTATGTCCTAGACCACCTAGAAGTACCAATGTCTTCAAGGTATTTAGCGCAGGAGGAACTGGCTTGCCTTATTTTACCAAAGTTGTCATCGAAGTCCTTGCGTTTGTAGGAGAATGCAGCTGCACAAACCATTTTCGCCAGTCCTTTGCTCTTGTAACGGGAGACAACGTTGCGCATTATATGGACAATACATGCGCCATGGTGTGCCTTGGGGAAGATGAGTTTGACAGCTTTAACGAGTGATATGTGTCGGTCAGAAATAATAGAAAGGGCATTCGAGTCAGCTATAATCCTCTCCACCTTAGAAAGAAACCATACCCATGAACTATCAGTCTCTCCGTCGACGACGGCGAAAGCTAGAGGAAACACTTGGAAGTTGCCATCTTGACCGCTAGCCGTGAGAAGAACCCCTTTATACTTTCCAGAAAGATGTGTGCCATCAATAATAAGGACAGGTCGCACACGCCGGAAACCCTGAATTGAAGCACCAAAGGAAAGAAAAGCATAGAGAAACGAGATTCACCAAAATCATCTAATTCAGTCTCTATGGCAGTTACCGTCTCGGGGTTTGTGGCTTTGAGCCTCTCAAAGTAAGAAGCTAGGCTGAGATATGACTCCTCAGGATTGCCAACAGTGAGGTCAAGAGCCTGAGATTTTGCCCTGTGGCATTTCATGTATGAGGCAGAGATGCGCAGGTCCTCCAGTACAAGCTGCTGCAGCTGTGCTGCTATAGGACCCTGGTTTGACTCTCCAAACCGGGAACGATAGACATGGGCAATGACTTTCGAGGTGGCCTTTTTCTTGTAGTCATTGCGTAACTCAAAGGGGCAGGTGTGGTTAAGTTGTGCCTT
The DNA here is from genome assembly GCA_905132765.1 of Moricandia arvensis. NCBI lineage: Eukaryota > Viridiplantae > Streptophyta > Magnoliopsida > Brassicales > Brassicaceae > Moricandia > Moricandia arvensis. The sequence goes on from CAJHQP010009173.1 coordinate 4,481, forward strand.
CTTGATGGTGTAGTATCCACAACTTGTCAGTTCCTTTGCTAGAATGCGCCAGTCACATCGAGTGTCATGGCAACTAAGCACAAAAGAATACCTTGTGGTCCTCGTCTGTCTGAAATGGAACCGTTTTTTGATTGCGTATATTGCTAAGCTAATTTGACAGTCTTGTTTGTTAGCATATAGCTTACCAACAGTAGGTTCCCCACCGGATTCCTCCCAATTAAGGTCTGGAACGACATCGGCTTGATATGAGGTATCATCGAACAGAGGTGGTAAGTCAAATTCCTCATCGCTAATCTCAGAGAGTGGCCTTGTCTCGCGCAATGGCGGAGGGGTGGGGTGGAGGTGTGTGAGAAGCACTTGTGTACGCTGCATTTGGTGTACACGTGGACGTTGTGTGTCTTGGTGTACGTGTGAACGCTGAAGGATCGTGTACACGGGGTGAATCTCGTTGGTGTACACAGAGAGAGTCGAGATCTTTCTTCCAATCAGTTGAATCATCGCCGGACAATCGGACTGTATGGTCGAAAGCATCACCTGAGGTGCAGTGGACGACGTTGGGTGCTGTCTTGGGGACATGGACGCCAGCCATGATGTCAGCTGCATCGGAGCCACCCAGTGAGTCATTTAGCAAAGGCTCCCAAAAATCTTTATCGTACCCACGAGACGGTACATATTCAATGTCTGGAGGTTGAGAACCTTTCGGAAGCAAGCTCCTCTTCATCGTCAATTATCCAATCGTCGGGAATGTTATTAGGGTCTTCGTTGAACATTTGTTCTAACATTTCATCGCCACAAAGACAGGGTTTCGTCGATTATGGATACTCGGTGAACCTTTGAAGGGACTGAAGAAGGAGTACTAGTCCCAGCAAAGGGTTGGGGGGTTATGGTATCATGTAAAGGGTTTGTGGGACTATCTTGAAGGAGCTCATCTTCATCAAACAGCGAGAACGAGGGGATCTTGGATGAGGATGTGGAAGACGGGCGAAAATGGTGGAGGTTGTGGTTTATAGTTTGGTTTGGTGTTGTGAATGATAAAGGGTTCTCATCAACTTGTCTGGTTTGCTGCCCCTCTCCTTTGGTGTCGAAAGTGACAAACAAATTCATGCTTCTGTGAGACGCAAAATGATGGAAGAAGTATGCAACTGCTCCGTCATTGGACAAAATAACCGGTGGTGTGGTCAGTCCAGTGGCGAGTTCTTTGGTGTTGGGTGGCCAGTAGGTCAAGACAGCAGGCGGTGGGGGGTCAGTGAAGGTGAAGAACTCCTTGACAACGTTTTTTTGTAAGTCACACAACGACATCCCAGGGCAAACCGGTACAATCCTTGACATTTTTTTCTCATCGATGGCGAATTTCCACAGTGAGTCGCGGGAGTTCCATTCGCCTGGTATGACCATGCAATGATCTTCCATGGCGGACCTGTGTCAAAAAAAATGTATCACTTAATTTCTGTGCACAAACTTTCGGTATAACTTAGGTTCATCGGTAATTATAGATTTATTTAAAACAAACCTGCAATTGGGGGAGCCTGATGAATGGATTATTGAGGAATAGTAAGAATATTAGATTATGGTTAGTCTCTGTTTTTCTGCGAACAGACGAAAGCAAAACCAGCGGAAAAATGGTGAAGATAGAGAGGATGGATCTCTTTCAATCAGGACCGTTGATACTTAATATGCAAAAGCAAATCCTACGGTGTTTAAAAGTGGCAGATATAAGTTTTGTCCAAGTGTACAACTTTATATGGACCGTAGATGGGAAAGAGAGATGTGTGGTCACGTTTTTTTCCCGCTAATATATCACTTTCTCTGGTCTCTTTACTGGACGACATAGTTACTTCCCAACTAAACTGATATGTTAATAAAACAGCTGTTAGAAATAAAGTGTCCGTGTAGTGTCAAGTGTCCCAGAATGTTAATGATAACTTAGTAACTGCCTCTAGGTGTAATTTTTTCTTTACTTAATTCTTATGAAAATAATTTCAAAATAATACTAGTAAAAAATGTCACATATGGAACTAAAAAGGACCAAAAGTGTAATTTAAATTTAAATTTTTGTTGGGCAGATTGTAGAAAAGCAAAGGCTCTGGGCTGCTGCGTATTAATGGCGAGAGTGAGTGAAAAACGACAAAAGAGACAAACCAGCCTTGGACGGGAGGGTCTCCGTACGTTCTCTCAGAGCACAAACATTCTCTCTCTCCATACCATTTTCTGTTATATATCACCAACCTCTCTCTCCGTATTGTCCACTCTTGTTTTACTCTCTTTCCTCTCTCTCTCTCACTTCCCATATTTGCATCTTCTTCCTTTGTGAAATCGCTTTTTCTTTTACCCGTTCTCGCTTATATCGAAGATGTTTGAGGAAAACTTTCTGGGTTTTCAGGGAGATTCGAACACAGGACGAGCTTCAGATCGTCGTCTTCCTCCTCGTGACTTTGGTTCTTCGGGTGGGTTTCAACAGAGCCTCGACACAAACCCATTTCTGCAGAGTTACGACAAGGTGGATACGAAGAGCAGCGACGTGATGGGTTTGTGTAAAAAGCTGAACGAAATGGGTATCTCTTGCGACATGAGTATTTGGAGCAGACCCGGACCGATACGGGTCGACCCGGATGATTTCGCGTCTAGAAGAACTCTCCAAGGGTTCGAGGATGGAAGTTCTGGGTTTCGAAACGATAACTCTGCTCGCCAAGCTTTTCTGCGAAACACCACCTCTCATGGAGTTTCTCCGGCAGATCTTAGTTTCCTTGGCCTGCAAGACTCCGTTAACCCTAACGAACTTAGAGAGATGTTGGCTCTTAAGAACCACAGAGATGCTCTCTTGGACCATATGAACCGACCCATCAAGCGTTCATCTCCTTGTCTCAGAAGCGTCTCTCTTGAGGGTTCATTGATGGTTGAGAGAAAAAGGGTTTCTCGAGCCATCCATGGTTCTGGACCACCTGATAGTCTTAGAGGCGTCTCTCTTGGGATGTGTGGAGGAAGAAACAGGGCTTCTCGAGCTCTAGCCGCCATGGAAGTTTCTGGAGCTTCTCTGATACGTCAAGGCTCATATGGGATGATGAGTCCAACCACTAGCGATTTGCCTCTGGATCTTGCCTCCATGGTTAACATCTACGGATCTGTTAACTTAATGGGTAAAGATCAGATTGGCTGTCGGTTTTTGCAGAAGCTGGTCGATGAAGGACTCTTTCTTGACGCTCTATTCCTTGAAATCATCAACCATGTCGTTGAACTTTCCATGGATCCCTTCGGAAATTACTTGGTTCAGAAGCTGTTAGATGCGTGTGATGAGGAACAGAGAACGATGATTGTTAGTGTTTTGACCTCAAAACCAACGGAGCTTCTCAAAATCTGTCTCAACAACTATGGGTAACCTTTGAATCAACTTTACATAAATAATATAGTGACTGACAAGATACAGAGCTTGTATCAAGTTCTATGCTTTATTAACTTAGTCAAATCTTATGATAACTTCCCCACTAGTCCACGAGTTTTCATTTAGAGATAAAGACATATCATCTTTTGTTGATTAGGATGTAATCGTTCTTGTTTCTCGAGAAAGTAGAAATTTCTTACTATTTACGGAAAAGTTTTGTATAAATGGTTTAGCCATCGCTATCAACAAAAGAATGCAACATTTGGTAGAAACAGGATGAAGATTATTTATATATTTTACTTCTTTGCTGTTTTTGGACAAACCAAAAACTGGTTTTCTTTAGGAAGCTGTAGAATAAAGCTGAGACCTTTAGCCCCAAAAGCCTAGAAATCAGCTGTTTCTGCGTTTGAGTTGTGGTTAATTCTATTTTCTTTTGAATAAAAACAGGACACGGGTTGTCCAAAAGATGATCGAAACGGTGAAAACAAAACAGCAGATCGGAATGGTGAAGTCAGGTCTCAAACCAGGGTTTCTGTCTCTTGTTAAAGATTTGAATGGGAACCATGTGATTCAAACTTGCTTGACTACTCTCGGTCCTAACGACACCAAGGTTTTGAATTAATGTCTTTTGTTTCTTACTTAAAAACCTCTGATTATGCCTAGCTTTTTTAATACTTGTGAAAATTTTGGTGTTAGTTTGTGTTGGAAGCTGCTACGAAGTACTGTGCTGAGATAGCAACTCATCGCCACGGATGCTGTGTGCTTCAGTGCTGCGTCTCAAACTCTGTTGGAGAGCAACGTGAGAGACTCGTCAATGAGATATCCAGAAACTCACTTCACCTTTCTCAGGATCCTTTCGGGTAAAATTATTATTAAGACTCAGTAGTGACTTGGTTTTCGTTTGATAAAAACTCTGCTTATGGTTTTATGCAATATTGTTCCAGGAACTATGTAGTGCAGTATCTAATAGAGCAGAAAGTGTCTGCAGTGAAGTTATTGATTCAGTTTAGGATGCATTATGCGGAGCTAGCAACTCAGAAATTCAGTAGCCACGTGATGGAGAAATGCCTTAGGATATATCCAGAGAGTCGGCTGAGATTGTCCGTGAGCTTCTCTCTGTTCCAAACTTTGAACATCTCCTGCATGATCCTTTTGGGAACTACGTTATCCAAACTGCTCTCTCCGTAACCAAGGTCAGTCCAAAATCCCAACAAGAGCTTTTAAAAACACAAACTGACATGAGAGGTTTTGGGTTGAAACAGGGTCCTGTTCGTGCGAGCTTGGTGGAGAAAGTGCATAAGTATGGGAAACTAAAGTTTAGTCCTTATTGCAAGAAGATATTCTCCAAGACCATCTTGAAGAGTTGATTAGCAAAGAATGTTGTTTTTGTTTAAGATCGGATAGGCCTTTTGAAAAGACACTTCCCTTTTGCATTTGAAGAAGTGACTCTGATTAAGTAACAAGTATGTTGTTGTTTTGTGTCTTAAGATCCGATTAGGCCTTAAAATAGACACTGCTTTCTTTTGTTGTCGGTCCCTTTTTTGTAGTGACAACAAACTTTGTGTGTTGTTTCAAGCCGTTTGTCCTATCTATATATATAACTTAAAGGCCACAGTGCTTCTCGTTTTGTTATATGATATCCTAGAGTTGGCTCGCCTTATTGGCGGGTTAATAACCAAAAAATACATAAATATATCATTAATGTTAATGAGTATTTCAATAAATTTAGCTTACTTAAATTTAAGATCTTATTACTTTTTTAATGTGTATGTTTTTTGTTATTCTTATCATAGATTATGATTATCTTAATATTAACATATTTTCTTTGTTTATTCTACTGTAATTATGATAGTTTCAATAATAAATAAAATATTTTTTTAGTACAAAATATTGGATTATCTTTTTCCTTATGAATATTTTTAAAATTTATGTATTTGATATTATATTATTAAGATATAAAGACCAAAATAGACCTAAAAAAAGTTTTTGTCCCAAAAATAGCACCCAAAGAGAAAAATGACCAAAATAGATTTTATTAAAGGATGTAAATATATATTTATACATTTGGGTTAAGTAATCTAAACTTAGGGTTTAGAGTTATGGGATGGGGGTTTGGAGTTGAGGTTTAAAAATTAAAAAAAAATAAAAAAATTAAAATTTTCAAAATAAAAAGGTCTATTTTAGTCATTTTTTTCTCTCAAAGTCTATTTTTGTGACAAAAACTTCAAAAGGATATTTGAGAGATTGTCCATTAAGAGATAAAGACCAAAATAGACCTAAAAAAGTTTTTGTCCCAAAAATAGCACCCAAAGAGAAAAATGACCAAAATAGATTTATTAAAGGATGTAAATATATATTTATACATTTGGGTTAAGTAATCTAAACTTAGGGTTTAGAGTTATGGGATGGGGGTTTTGGAGTTGAGGTTTAAAAATTAAAAAAAATAAAAAATTAAAATTTTCCAAAATAAAAAGGTCTATTTTAGTCATTTTTTCTCTCAAAGTCTATTTTTGTGACAAAAACTTCAAAAAGGGATATTTGAGAGATTTGTCCATTAAGAGATAAAGACCAAAATAGACCTAAAAAAAGTTTTTGTCCCCAAAAATAGCACCCAAAGAGAAAAATGACCAAAATAGATTTTATTAAAGGATGTAAATATATATTTATACATTTGGGTTAACTAATCTAAACTTAGGGTTTAGAGTTATGGGATGGGGGTTTTGGAGTTGAGGTTTAAAAATTAAAAAAAAATAAAAAAATTAAAATTTTCAAAATAAAAAGGTCTATTTTAGTCATTTTTTTCTCTCAAAGTCTATTTTTGTGACAAAAACTTCAAAAGGGATATTTGAGAGATTTGTCCTATTTATTAATCATGTGCTAAAATATTATTTTAGATTGATGTCAAATGTTTTGTTAGATCTAAAATAAATATTGATCAGAAACAAATTCTGGATTATTAAATATTTTATCAATAAATTTAGTTTAAAAAAAAGATGATGAAAAGTGGAATACTTAATAAGCTTTTAGAAATTATAGTGTTAAACTTTACACAACTTCTTGATGAAATGTCATCCGAAAATAGAGGATTCAGCTTTTTATTAATTATGTAACATCATTTTTTTCTGAAACTATTATTTTCATATTGTAGTAGTTCTAACTGTTTATATCCGAAATAGGAGGTGCACTTGGACGAATTATTTTTTAACTGTGTCAACGCTGTGAGTGTTTTCTTATTAGGTTGGTAGATGTCATTTGTCAACAAGATAATATCTATTCTATTAAAATAGAAGTAATAACTCTTTTTTTTTCTGGACAATCATTAAAAGATTTTACTAAATATATTTCATTAAAATTAATAATAAAATATTTATAATTACTTTAATCATAATCTATTTTAATATCTTTTCATTTTAAATATAAACATATATGAAAAAATCAAACAAATATGTTAAAACAGATTTTACCAAGATCTTAACATTCAAAAAATTATGTAAATATCCCTAAATTCGAATTAGTAATGAAATATAACTATACATTAATATATAAAATAAAAACTATATCTTTTTTATCTATTTTAAAATCACAATCTATCATATTAAAGAAAAGCTATATTAAATTAATAATTTAATTTAATTTATTTTCATAAATAGAAAATATTAATATTAAAAATATCTAATACGTTGGCCGGGTTAACATTAGTTACTATATTATACATGTATAAAATTAACATATTAAACTTTTATATATACAAAAATATTTTATCTAAGTAAACATAAAAAAAATTCTAACAGGTAATTCAACTTTAAAACCTGGATCAGAATTTAGTATAAATTAAATATAAAATAATTTTCAATTATGATTTTTCATGCATGTATTAATTTATTTAATAACTAAATGCAAATTCAATACGATAAATATATACTAAGAAATGATTGAAACAACTGATATTGACATGTAAACTATAAATTTATTGTATTTGTAATATTTATATAAACATTTAAATATATAACTAACGTCACTAATGATGTAAAATAAATATCTATATAAAAATGAAAATAAAACATGCGCGGTTACGCGGATCAAAAATCTAGTATATGTTATGGAAAATAGACGACAAAGAATATGTTATTGGAAATGTGTCTACATTGTGGGAGTTTAATCTAAACTTGTTTTAATAATTTGTATTTTTTTTTATTGTGTATTTTCACGTAATATAATTTATTTTGAAAATCTTTCCTCAAAGCTTTCATTTTCCATTTTCCATGAACTCATCATATACCAAATACCTATATGCAGGATATGTACGAAGGAGAAGAACCCTGTGAGGATGTTTTGAGCAGCATCAGATTTTGAGATTTTAATGGCAACAGCTGTGTGATCAAGTGTGCCTTAGTGGTCTTTATCCCCCTTTTCCTACTTTTTATGTTGTTACTTGCTCGTGAATGTATTAGTGACTTCTTCAATCTTTTCTATATAGGATCTTTTGTACCAGACATCCTTATGTGCGAAATCATTAAATGAAAGAGTATACTCTATCTTAGCACCACTACCCCAAGAGTCATCATCTCCATCTTCTCGGTTACCAGTATCAAAAATTTGGACATGTTCTAGTTTTTTATGAACTCTACATGCTTGAATCCAAACCCGTTGTGCACTGAACCCACAACAGATACATTTATAGCACTCTTGTTCCTCTGTTCAAGTTTCAATAACATAATTAGAAGTTGTTAATTCACCCAAGAGAATCTAAAGTTAGATCAACGTTCTTATAAGTAGGATTTGAAACCATATCGTGTTGCTTATAATGAGAAGTCGTTCCATTATTTGTATTTTTCATATTACTTGTTAGTCTTTAGACATATTTATATAGTTACCTCGTTTTACAAAACTTAAAACAAACATTTGGTATTTTACAGTTCACGTATATTCTTATATTATATTTGTTTCATTTGCAATTTATGTGTTAGCTTTTACATGTGAATAAAGTTCAGAGAAGTTTACACTATTGAAATCTTAAAATATTTATGATTTGGTAAAAATATTTTATAAAACAGAATGCAAAACGCCCGAACAGAAACAAAGTGAACTTAAATATTTGGTGTGTACATTTACAATTAACAAATGAATTTTACTTCAGATAGTTATGGTTGTGGATTCATTTAGAATTGGTAAGTAACTCTAAATCCAATTTTTTTTTTTAAAAAAAAAAGCAGTTTCAAATGTTACGAAACCATCAGTTTCACCTGAAAAAAAATAATGAAAGAAGCATGTTTTAAAGGGAAAAATGACACCTTGTAAAAAAAATCGAAACCTTTATAATGGAACTATACAATGACTCCTCTATTTAGGTGAAGGCTGACGTTAGAAATACAGTGTCTGCACTTAACGCTCTGTCCTCCCTTTTTCTTGTAAGCACGTGATAAGAAGGTGCTACGGCCTATTCATCTGCTAATACGAAGTTCCTCCAATATATCAGCAGTTAGGCAAAACCTCAAGAAGAAGTTTAACCTTAATCAAAGGGCATGAGACTGGATTTCAGAGCAAGTGAGTGTTCTAAATAAGGCAGAAGCTAATGTTACGACAAAACTAAAACGCTCCAATTTCATGTGAGAACGTGTTTAGTATTCCTTACTCAGCTCATTCGTCCACCGTGCTCAGTTCATTGTGTTATATGCAGACTCAAACTTAGAACTACAGTAAGAGAAATGCATTCTACGTCAATATGAGAACTCAGCCCATTTTGGAGACACAAAAGCAACCAAGTTAAATAGAATTCACAGTCCAACAGTCGATATGGAAAATATGTAATTGAAATATACTCACAAGTCACAATCATGCATACACACACAGGGTTCTATATCCATAAGTGTTTGCTTTTACCGACTAACCGTTGTATCCTTGAGATTAGGGCTGATTCAACAACCTTTTAGAGAGCCACAATAATGAAAAATCAACACCAAGATGTTGAAAATTATTAAGAGCTAAATTTAAATAGATCCTTTTAAAAAAAGAGGTTAATTAATTTGATTTGATGATAGGGTCATGAGACCATATTTCACTACAGTATACATGTTTCTTCTTCTCCATAGAAATGTATATCAATGAACCAAACAAACCTTGATTTCAAATGCATTGAGGTCCTCCATTCATACTTCTTGGGTTGATTCTAGGCATCGTCAATGTATCTACAAAGGTCCGTCCTCCTCTCCTGAAAATAATTTTGGATAAGAATGAATGATCTGAAGAACAGTAAGAGATATAATGCGGCCAAGATTACCGGTTGTAAAAAAATACAAGGAGACCGTCTCGCGTTGCTATTGCTCGCAGAGAGCCCAAATTAACCAGAATTGCATGTTCACGGATAAGCAAATCAAAACTTTTTCAATATAAAATAAAAAGCTTAAAATATTCGAAGGTGGATAAAATAACACATATATCCAGTGAGCATCCAACTACTACAGTAAACTAAAAAATTGTTTGGGCTAGATTAAGAGGATGGCGTTCAAGGGAAGGAAAACTTCCTTATTATAGTCGCAGTTCCACCGCCTTGCATGAGGGAAGTTCACATTCTAGGTAGATCATGGGTGATAGATTTATTAAGAAATTTAAGAACATGAAAAATACCTTGTAGCTTTTCGAATATTAAGGAAGAAAATGAAACAACCCTCTCAGAACTCAGTTGTGTCTCGATCTCGAATGGCAGGCGCAAACCTAATATAAAAACGACGTTTAGAGCCGCATTTATAGTTAGGGATACTATATGCGGGTTGGTTGTCTGGAGAAAAATTAAACTAAAACAAAATCCACATAACACCATCTTTGATGATAAGCTGTGTATTTGATTTATCTGCCACTTGTCCCGCTTAGAATAATCGAATTGATGACATGACGCAATGAGAAGAGAGAGATTCTCTTTTTTATATATATGTAGATAACTCTTAATGATAAACATTAGATACTCTTATTTTGCACCATTCACATATTGAAAAACTTAAAGTGTTTTAATGTTGATATGTACTATTCAAATCCAGCTTAAAAGGATTGTGGGCCCTAGGTCATACAATACTTTTTTTATCTATGTTAATGTAGGAATTCACATATTGAAAAACTTAAAGTGTTTTAATGTTGATATGTACTATTCAAATCCAGCTTAAAAGGATTGTGGGCCCTAGGTCATACAATACTTTTTTATCTATGTTAATGTAGGAATTTTGAAAATTAAATCTTCAATTTAAAAGAATTTAAAAATTTCCGAACCTTTAAATTGCAAAGAAAATTTAATAAAATATGGGGGTCCATTGCATTTGCACCTTCAACACTATTTTAGAGCCGGTGCTGATACTATTAGTAGAAGTCATTGTATAAATGTGACATGTCTCTGATTCTTTTAATAATATCACTCATGTTCTAAATAAAATAAAAAGAAATAAAAAATGCATTTCATAGGTGAAATGTTTAAAATCTTCATACATAAATTCACTTAGATGACCTTTTTTGTTATTTTGTAACAGTTCACATAGATTATCTTCATTAATCAGTTCACTCTTATGTTCCAACACACACGCACGAACTCTGTCAAAGCTTTTGTCAAATACAAATTTTATTCACTGTGATTTTTTTTTGTCGTAATCACTTTCCAATTTCTACATATAATACAATTTCTAGAGTAATGCCGATGATAAAAAAATTTCAAAAGTGATTAAACATAAACTACTTTCATTCAGAAATATTGAAAATAATAAAATCATCACCACATAGTAAAACATCAAACCAAACATTTTTTATTACATTCAGAAATATCGACAATAATAAATAATTTTCTCTGTATACATTTTTGTATATTTAGTTATCTGACATGAAATCACTATATATTTTCAAAATCTAAAACTAGTCTCTATAGTTATCTATAGATATACATTTTACCAAAATTCATTGTAAGTGTGCATTAACAAATACAAAAATAAAGCAACACTAATAGAATATTTTTTATTAGATAGCTAAATGTTAAAATTTTATTTACATTTATCAGTTTATTAATTTAATTAACAAATTGATTTTTTCCAACTTAATGTATTTCAACTAAAAATCCAAATTTATTACAGTTCATATTTGTAAATATAAATATATTTAAAACTAAGTAAAGATATATATATTAAATATTTATTAAATAATATAATTTAAACTAAAACAAAACCCACATAACACCATGTTTGATGAAAAGCTGCGGATTTGATTTACATGCCACTTGTCCCGCTTAGAATAATCGAATTGATGACATGGTGCGATGAGAAGAGAGAGATTCTCTTCTTTATATATGTAGATAACTCTTAATGATAAACATTCGATACTCTTATTTTGCACCATTCACATATTGAAAAGCTTAACGTGTTTTATTGTTAATATGTATTATTCAAGTTCAACTTAAAAGGATTGTGGGCCCTAGGTCATACAGTATTTTCTTATCTATGTTAATGTAAGAATTTTTAAAATTAAATCTTCGATTTAAAAGAATTTAAAAAGGGCCTTTAAATTGCAAAGAAAAATTAATAAAAATATGGGGATCCATTGCATTTGCACCTTCAACACTACCCTAGAGACGATGCTGGTACTATTAGTAGAAGTCATTGTATAAATGTGACATGTCTCTGATTCTTTTAATAATATCACTCATGTTCTAAATAAAAAAAGAAATCAAACAATGCATTTCATAGGTGAAATGTTTGAAAATCTTCATTCATAAATTCACTTAGATGACCTTTTTTTGTTATTTTGTAACAGTTCACACAAATTATCTTCATTAATCAGTTCAGTCTTATGTTCCAACACACACGCACGAACTCCGTCAAAGCTTTTGTCAAATGCAAATTTTTCATTCAAATTTTATACACTGTGATTTTTTTTGTCGTAATCACTTTCCAATTTCTACATATAATACAATTTCTAGAGTAATGTCGATGATAACAATTTTCAAAAATTATTATTCATTCAGAAATATTGAAAATAATAAATATCATCACCACATAGTAAAACATCAAACCAAACATTTTTTATTACATTCAGAAATATCGAGAATAATAAATAATTTCTCAGTATACATTTTTGTATATTTAGTTTTCTGACATGAAATCACTATATATTTTTAAAATCTAAAATTAGTCTCTATAGCTATCTATAGATATACGTTTTACCAAAATTAATTGTAAGTGTGCATCAACAAATACAAAAATAAAGCATCACTAATAGAATATTTTTTATTAGATAGCTAAATGTTAAAATTTTATTTAAATTTATCAGTTTATTAATTTAATTAACAAATTGATTTTTTCCAACTTAATGTATTTCAACTAAAAAATCCAAATTTATTACAGTTCATATTTTTAAATTTAAATATATTTAAAACTAAGTAAGGATATATATATATATATATATATATATATATATATATATATATATATTAAATGGTTATTAAATAATATAAATAAATATTTAAAAAATGTAATTTAACTCAATTAAAAATTAATAAAATAAAATTGAAATACTTAAACCAAATCAAAAGAAGTAATAATACAAAAAGTACATTTACGTCTTTCTTCGCATGGAACATGCGTGGTTTCAACTTGCCACGCAAGCATAACGCCCTTAGAGACTGGCTACAGCTGGAGAAGCCTTCATTTGGTTGTCTAATTGAGACGAGAGTGCAAGAGTCCAATCATCAGTGGTGCATGAGTGTGTCTATGCAAACTGGTGAGCCCTCACGAACTACCCTTATCATCTCTTGGGTAGGATATGTGTGTGCTGGAGAGAGTGATCAGGTTGTCTTCGCGCAATGCATATGAGCGCACATGTAATCACGTTTGTCATTCAGGTGCCAAGAACTAGAGAACATTTTATTTGCTCTGTTGTTTATGCGTTCAACATTGTTGTTGACGTAACGATCTATGGGAAGAATTGAGAGGTACGAAGGCTGCTTATGATCACCTAAACCTCCCTTGGATCTTAATTATATACTTTAACGAAACGCTAGCCTCAAGTGAACACTCTCGAGCTTTGGACTATCGTACAGACTAAGCGGGCATGAGACACTTCCAAGAAGCAATGACAGACTACTCGGTTATGGATCTACCCTATACATGAGCCTTGTTTATAGAGAAGAGGATCCAATTGGTAAGAAATTGGATAGGGCTCTGGTTAATCAAAGTTGGATGAACCATTATCCTCTCTCTTTAGCACACTTTGATGCTGGTGGCATATCTGATCATGCACGGTGCATGATCCGAATGACTGGAGTCGCGAATGATGCTAGGAAACCTTTTCGTTTCTTCAACTATCTGGCTGAGCACAAAGACTTTCTGCCGAAAATTAAAACAATATGGGACACAACTAAAACTCTTCATCATTCCAGGTCAGCTCTCTCCCGATTTTATAGGAAATTGAAGCTCCTTAAACAACCTCTCCACGAGATGAATAAAACAAACTATGGAGACCTGCCAGCTCGCACTAAGCAAGCTTATGATGAACTGTGTGAATGTCAAAACAATGTGCTATTGGATCCAACTTCGGAAACTCTGCAAGGGTGGCTGAGGCAGCAGAGAGATGGAATAATCTGGCTCGCATTGAAGAAAAAAATTATAGGCAGAATTCTTGTGTTCGCTGGCTCACAGTAGGAGAACGGAGTACGAGGTTTTTCATAATATGGTTCATACGAGGGTAGCCAAAAGTATGATCAGAAGTCTGGTTACAATGCAACGTGAAGTGCTTACATCTCTTCAAGATATCAAAAAGAGGCAATGCTTCATTTTCAAACTTTTCTGCAAGGGCATGACTTGACAAATGAGAACATTTCTCTAGAAGCTCTGCAAGATCTGCTGTCCAATGATGAATCACCTATGTTAGTAAGACCAGTCACCCATCAGAAATACAACACGCGCTTCTTTCTCTTCCAAATGATAAAGTCTCAGGACCAGATGACTTCACTAAAGATTTTTTACTACAGTGTCGCCAATCATTGGAAGGGACTTCATTGTAGCAGTGCAGTCCTTCTTCTTATTTGGATTTATGCCTACAGGAGTGAATGCTACCATCCTTTCCTTGAATCCTAGGACAACAAGTGCTCAGACTATGAAGGATTATCGACCTATCGCTTTATGCAATCTTCTCTACAAGGCGATCTCTAAAGTTCTAGCCAATAGACTGAAGATTCTCTTTCCTGCTGCAATAGAGGCAAATCAGTGTGCTTTCATCACTGATAGGTTACTTCTGGAAAACGTCCTACTCGCCTCCAAACTTGTAAATGGGTATCACAAGAGTACGAACAAATAAAAATGTTCTATCAAATTTGATATTTCAAAGGTGTTTGACATAGTCAAGTGGTCTTTTATCACAACAGTTTTACAATCCATGGGATTACCTCCTCAGTTTATTCAGTGGATCAGGCTATATATCTCAACGGCTGCATTTTCAGTATCAGTGAATGGAAGTTTAGAGGGATTCTTTACTAGTGCCAGAGGCATTCGTCAAGGGTATTCACTTTCCCCCTATATTTATGTTATCCTTAATAAAGTCCTATCAAAGCTTCTAAACGAGGCTGCAGAGAAAGGTGAATTTACTTATCATCCTCAGTGTCAAGGTGTCAAGCTTACTCAATTGAGTTTCACTGATGACATCCTTGTCTTTACTAATGGCACATCTGATTCACTATTGGGTGTTACGGAATTTATGCGCCGGTTCGCAGACATGTCAGGATTACATATCAACACAGCTAGGCCCTTTATCTATGCGACAGGGAGCAATGTGAGTGTTCTTTTATCGACAATGAAGTCATTAGGGATTGGAGTGGGAACACTGCCTATCCGGTATCTACGCATGACTATAACTACAAAATCACTCACTAGCCATGACTACGAACCTCTTATTGACAAGATCCGAGGTAGAATGTTGTGCAGGTCCAACAGGTCTTTTTCTTTTGCAGGAAGACTTCAATTTATTCAATATGTTATATCTACCACAGTTAATTTCTGGAGTTCTACATTTATCATGCCAGCTAAGTGTTTGGATACCATAGAAAGCATGTGTAGTGCGTTTCTCTGGTCTGGCTCACCTACTCACACACATAAGGCCAAGTTTAGCTGGGAAGATCTTTGTTTCCCAAAGGATGAAGGTGGTCTGGGAGTGAGGAAGTTGCGGGAATCATCCAGAGCTTTTGTACTGAAACTCATTGATAGGGCCTGATATTTAACACTATTATGCCATGATATCAGCCCTATTTAGAGTCTATTATATACGTTTGGAGTATGTTTTAGAGTATTTTTAGGTTCAGGTACGTTCTGGAGAACTTTCGTGATTCTGGAGCTTTTAGAGATGTAGAACTGCACAGATGTGTCAGATGTTTAGCTATGGATGGAGACCTTCCCACGGTGCGATTGAGCTGATAATTTTACAGAGAATATAGCTTTGAGTTATCTTTCTAATGCCACCGGTTTGAGGTCAGTCAGGATCCTACATGAAACGTTATCCCCGTTCTATTTGAGAGTGTCATGTATGCCTCGCGAGAGGAAGCTGTCGAAAAGATGAATGAGTGTCGATCGACGGCACAGCCTTGGTATCGATCGAGGACGATCCAAGAAGACAGGACCAAATGTTTTTATGCCTGACTTAAGCCCATAAGCCATCACAAATTACCAAAAAAAACATAGACGACCTAAAATTAGGCGCAAGCAAGAGCATGGTCTACTACCAGAATTAATCTTATTGAGCTAGGTTGCTAGAAACAAACGAGAGTTGATTTAGTTAATTTAGTGAACTTATCGAATTAGGTCATAAATCTTGACTCAAAAGATCATCGATCGACGCAGGATCATTGCCATCGATTGACGCAGGATCAATGCCATCGATCGACGGTCGTTCTGTGTCAACAAGAAAGAGCTGAGACATCGGACTTAGTCAATAGATTAGACTCGCAGCGAGAGTTGGTCGTCTTTTACATTAGATATCTAGTTCTATGATTAATACCCTTAGCTTCTATCATCTATAACCCAATTGCATGAAACCCTAGATCTAGCTATTTAATTATTATTGTTTACGTACCAATCAATCAATTATCTGCTATAGTTTATTTACTGCTTATTAATCTATTTTCCTATCTTAATCGCGACTTTATTGAGTTTATTGTGTGCCCACGCTCTTTGTGGATTTGATCCCTAAATACTACAATTTGACCTCTCTTGGCAAAGTAGTTCGTAGGGTTAATTTGATAGAGTTTCCTTTGAAATACATAAAAACCCTCTTGTCATATTTTGCACTGTTGCCGGGGAGCGAGGATTCGCCATTAGACTCAATTTGTTTGATTTAGTCTAGGTTATTTTCTATATTAGTTTTCTTACATAAAAAAAATTATTGTGTTTCAGGTACATACATATTAGTACCAAGAAGCATTGAGCAGAGGATTTTTGGGTTCTTCAAAAAAGAAACATGCTGATTCGCGCACGATCCATAAGTCTACGAGAGCATTTCAACACCATCCAAGCAGTGATCGCTAGCAAAGAGAAGTGAGTATCGATCGACACCAACACCTCGTCATCGATCGATACCAACACTATGACGTCGATCGATGTTAAGACCTCAGCATCGATCGACGCCACTTGCGATAAGACAAAGGAAATTGAAGTTCTTATAATTAAGGCTGATGAGAATGGGATCTTACGAGAAGAAGAAGGTCGTCCTCGCAACAGTATAGGAAAATTGATTAATGCACAAAGAGCTGTGATCCCTGATGTTATTGTTGTTGCTGAGATAAATGACTTCCAGTTGAGCCGTGAATGGTATGATTGGGCAGCTCATAACTCTTTTCAGGGTTTTCCTCATGAACATACGAAATAACACATCAAAGAACTTGTGGATCTAATCTCAAGGAGCGAGCAGAATGAAGTGTCTAAATACCACATGCTCTGCAAGAGTTTCCCATATTCTTTATCTGGAGATGCATTTAGATGGTTCAGTCAACTTCAACCAGGATCTCTAACATGTTGGGAGGACATTAAACGCACTTTCCTCAACAAACTTCTCATCGATGCTACAGCAGCTCGACTAAAGAAGATTGATGAAATGATGGACATGATGGTTAAAAGCCGCAAGAAGGAGCTGATGTTTAAATTCAGTCAGATGTTGGGTGTTCCTTATAGTGAAACAGATGGAGAATGTGAAACATTGAACACTCACACTAAGAAGCCAGAAATCAGGTTCAACAAACAAACGAGGTTACACGGAAAGGTGATGAACATCATGGATCTGAGCTGAGCAGAGCAGAAGAAGTTGATATTAGTAATTTGACCTCAGTATCGATCGACACTGAAACTTCAACATCGAACGACGTTAAGACCTCAACATCGATCGACACTAACCCATGTTTTCGATCGACACCATTCTTGGAGCTAGAGGAATTCGTGAAGCAACTGGATGAAGCACAACCTGAAGATTTGGGTCATGACTCGAAGCATAAGCTTAATGACGATCAGCACACTTCGAGAAGAGATCTGGAAACTTCACTAAAAGCTAGCATCAATCGACACCCACAGGAGAGCATCGATCGACAACCAGCCAAATTCATTGATCGACACCCATTTGATGATATCGATCGACACCCATGGCTGGACGAACCATATTACGTGATTGAATCAGAACATGTTGGGAAGAGTATGCAAGAGTCTGAGACCTCACACCTTGCTGTCCCAGAACATACGACCACCTATCTGCAGAGAAGAAGCTGCTGGCTTTTGCAAAAGAGTAAAGAGGGTGCATGACCCTGTGAATTTTGTGGTTCCTTGCGTTGTTTTAGAGGTCGAATTTCCTATTCCACCAGATAAAAGTGTGCATCCGGGTTGCTACAGTGTGGTATTTGATGATCAAATGTATGCGGTAGCTTCTCAGAGAGGGTTGAGATATTGAAGTGACGTTGACAAAGGCCCAGCAAAAGCAGTATCGATCGACGCTAGAACTGCAGTATCAAACTACACCACCATTGGAGCATCTATCAACCATAAAACTAGAGATCGTTCGACACCCATCGCGTATCAGAGCAGAAAAAGTTTGAAGTGTGTCGAAATCATTTTGATGGAGGCACCATGAGATCAGTCAAGTCTAGGGGAAAGAAGAAGAGGAATTGGAAGAAGAGGAAAAGGACCAAGGATGGTACTCAGTTTTCATTGATTCCCCACTTCTCAAATGGTGTCAGGAAATACAGATTGCACAGTAGATGCTTCTTACAACCATTTGCAAAGCTTCGAGCACTCCTTATTGCTAAGAATATAGACAAAGGAGAAACGTCTATGGAGGCTTTCACAAAAAGGGTGATGAAGCTGAAGACATTGGACATTGGGAGTTATTTGGAGCAAGTCCCCAGTCTCACTAGAACTAAATCAGAACTCCAAAACGTCAAACTAAAGTCTATAAACAAGCGCTGAGTGGGAGGCAACCCACTTTTTAGTAAGTTTTTAATTATTTTTTTATTATATTAGTCTAATCTTGGATTTTATTTTATTATTGTTGGTTTTGAAAAAACAAAAAAAAACCCGAAGAAGATAGTATGCACAGAGCATCGACCAACACTTAATCATTCTCGATCAACGGAGTAACCCTAGTATCTATAGATCACCACTTAACTGTGTCGATCGATGGTCACCATCAACAAGC
>CAJHQP010009174.1:0-23535 GCA_905132765.1 Moricandia arvensis
GGAGTATTGAGAAGCTTCAATGATCTGTGAAGATGGAGTCCTTGGTGGTTATTCAAGAAGAAGAAGCAACCAAGGCTGAGTATGAAGATGGAGTTGTATCTTGTCATCTGAGCACTTAACCCAACAAGAAGTTGGGTGAAAGGGGGAGAGACCAAGATCAGTATGAGATGAGCTAGATGAGCTCAAGAAGAGGTAGTGGTGTTCAATGAGAGTCGGTCCAGACTTGCACCACAGTGAGGGCCATGATCCAGAGTTCTTTGTGTTCACCACACTGGTTGAGACACAAAGAACTCACTGGCCAATCCCTAGGCCTTGAAGGAGCTTACTCTTTTCCTTATGAGGGTTTTATCCCTAAGGAGGGTTTTCTCTCATAAGGTTTTTAATGAGGAGTGACTTCAAGGTTCCAGGCTTGACTTAGGATCACTAGAGTCAAGCTTGAGGGGGAGTGTTAACTTGAAGAGTTTACAGTAAAACAAGTATGAACTTATGAGACATGAGATGGAGCAAAGAAGATAGTGTGGTGTGAAGGATCTTGTGCAAACGAGTATGGAGAAGGCTGTGACAGCTTCTAAGTGTGCAAGAGACTGAGGAACATCATTGAGAAGTCTAAGGAAGAACTTGGGAAGCTTTGGTGAAGAGTAAGGATCAAATGGGCAATGTTTGGATGAGTTGTACGGATGGACTGTACGGCCTGTACTGTATGGCCTGTACGGCCTGTATGGATCCGTACGGACCAAACTCAACCCAGAAACATTTAGACTCGACCATTTGATCCTTGAAGATTGTTTTGAGGCTTGGGAAGGTTAGGGCACCTAAAGTAACCCTAAAATGATCAAGACGTGTAACCCAAGGCAACATCTAAACGTGTGAGGCAAGAAAGGTTTAGGAAAGGCAAAGACTTGCTATCCAAGGGAAGGTTTGGGCGAGTGAAAAGATGCTGAGGAATATGCTGCTTACCAAAGGAAGAAGAAGTTTCCAGGAAGGTGCAAAGGAGTGTTGACCGTTTATGGATAAGGTTATCCACTTCCCATAAAGCAATGGAAGAGCTTATGGATAACCTTATCCACTCGTCCAAAAGCAAAGGAAGAGCTCTCCTTGACAGCCTGTCTCAAGCATGTGAGCAATCTGGACCATGCAATTCAAAAGTGGCGCCTATACTCTTGCTGACTTCACATGCTTGGTCTAAACCTAATTGTAAACCTTATGCTTTCCCATTTCTCTATATATTCAGCTCATTGTCGATTGTAAACATTCAAGGGAGTAAGGGGGAAAACCCCTCTCCACTTCCAGAAATAAAAGCTTGTAGTTCTTGGATCGAATCCTTCTTAGTCTCCCCCTTTCTTAGTCTCTTTAATCTCTCTAAGTCTCCTTTAGTCTCTGATTCTGATTCAAGTAAACACAAGTAAACCAGAACCCTTTCCCTTCATCATTTTGATTTCATCACTGCCTTAAAGGCTTGTTCATCACACACAAACCCAGATCCACATACTCTGGTGAAAATCCAACACCATGAAGTATTCTATTCTTTTTCCTTAGCTTGGTTTTTAGCCCAAGTGGTTTTTTCCAAGTTAAGGTTTTAATGAGGGAATGCTTCATGGTTTCCAAGCTTGAGCAATCCATATGCTCAAGCTTGAGGGGGAGTGTTGACAAGAAGCAATAAGAAGACAAGAAGGAAAAAGGGTTCAGATGGTTGCAAGATCACTTGGTCCTTACAGACTTGGAACACAAGTCTGTCCGTACAAGCCTTGATGATCAAGCAACCTTTCTGGTCCCAAATAACTTAGAAGACAAGGAGAAGGAGAAGGATCTCATCTGGTTCAAGTTTAAAGAGAGTTGGGAAAGAAAAGAATTAAAAAGGATTAAGGATAAGCCTTCCAGCATTTGGTGTCCTGTCCCTTTCATGGACCACTGCCTTGTCCACTGCACTGTCCAGACTGTTGACCAGTCTGTCCACCAGCCTGACTCTTCCCAGACCTTGACCAGACCACCTTATTATATGTTTATTTCTCTTGTCTTGTTTATCCAGAATTGTCTTTAAATAATGTGGTATTGTAACTCTTTGTAGACAAGAAATCAGAAAATCATTTTCTTCATACTCTCTCTCTCTCTCGTCCAGAATCCTCTCTCTCTCTTGTTCTTCAAAATGTTCTTCATAATCTTCAATTAAACTCTCTCTGATTAACTAATTCTCACATGCTTTGCTGTGAATCAGGTTAGCCAACACATGCAAGGGCCTAAGGAGCATCATGGGAACATGGTGAACCGGCTACTCATGTACCTGAATGGAACATCAAGTCAAGGAGTTTGGATGGGGTGCAATGAGAGCACAGAAGTGGTTGGATATTGTGATGCAGATTGGGCCGGGGATAGGATGGATAGGAAGTCGACCACTGGTTATTGCACTTTCATTGGTGGGAACCTTGTTACCTGGAAGAGTAAGAAGCAAAAGGTGGTGTCCTGTTCCAGTGCTGAAGCCGAGTATAGAGCCATGTTGAAGCTTACAAATAAGTTAGTGTGGATCAAAGGGATACTAAAGCACTTGGGGATTGATCAAGACACACCCATGACCATGCACTGTGACAACCAAGCAGCTATACACATTGCCTCCAATTCGGTATTCCACGAGAGGACTAAGCATATTGAGGTTGATTGCCACAAGGTGAGGCAAATGATAGTATCCGGAGACATCTTACCGTGCTACACCCGGAGTGAAGATCAACTAGCTGATGTGTTTACTAAAGCAGCTAGGCAGAAGACCATTGAGTCCATCCACACTCGTCTTGGACTCATGGATCTTACCAGAAAGAACTGATCCCCTCGCCATGGGGTCTTTACTCTTTTCCTTGTTGAAGTTTTATCCTTAAGGAGGGTTTTCTTTGGCAAGGTTTTTAATGAGGAAGATCTCATGGCATTCCAAGCTTGACTTGTTCCACATGGTCAAGCCTGAGGGGGAGTGTTGAACAGAGGTTTTAATATGATAGAGGAAGGCTTATGAAGAGGAGAGGAAATGGTTTGGAGCTGTCCGTACATGTCCGTACCACTAGGCCGTACAAGTCGTACCTGTGAGAAAAGAAGATGAATAGGTAGAGTAAACTGACAAGAAGCTCCTGGTTCTGTTTGAACCAGAGAGAAGGAAAGAGTAAGTGATGAAGACTGAATGCAAGTGATGAAGTATAAGTGAAGACTATGAAGAGAATCTGAGAGAATAAGAGATTATGAGTAACTTAGGTAACCAGAGAGTAGAGAGGAGCAGAATTTCGTGTGTAATAAGAGAGAGAGAGAAAGTAACCAAGAATATGAAGAGAGAAGATCTTTCTCCTTAGATTGCAATGGGTTACAATAAAGGCTTTAAATAGCCAAATGACAACAATAAACAAATCATAAAATGGGGGAAGACTAAACAGATATTATTGTAGGGAAATGAAGAGGACATGGTGCGACCTGGATCAGCTTCAAATCTATGCTCTGGAAGTCAATACACGTCTCGGAAAGAATATGGGCCATAGCACAGCTTAATGGGCTTATTGGAGAGCTTATTGGGCTTATTCATGAGGTATTGGACCGACAGAAGGCTGTGGGCCTTGATGAGCCCTTTATAAAGATAGCAATGACTATGGGCCAACATGGACGTCTAGTATTCAACCTGATTGACCAAGGAAATGATGGAAGGAAGCTGGTTGGACAGAAATGAAATGGATGGTCTTGCATGATCAAGAAATGGACCGGTCAAACCGACATGGCCGAGAAATTAGTTGGAAATGGAAGATGAAGAACCAGAGCTGGAAATGGATTATCAGGAGTATTTTCATCATCCAAATTAGCTTAAGGAGGTACTTGGTCGTAGCAGAAACAAGATGGATTGAGCCCAAGCAAGAGTTGTTCGAAAAAGGCGTTTATCGGCCCAAAAAAGTGGAAAGACAAGCCAGCTTGGATTATGATTGGGCCAAGAATATTAAGCACGTCTAATATGGTTTATTTTAAGTTTATTTATGATTTTTATTAAGTGTAAACCAATTGCAATTGGGTTTAGGGTTAGTAAACCAATTAAGAATAGGTTTAGGTTTAGGGTTTTTTTTTAGCTTAGGATTTCGTTTTCTTCTTTCTTATTTATGTAGCATGAGCCTCCATGTAAACAATCAACCATTATTCAATAAACTTAAGCTTTGTCTCAAACAAATCGTCTCTTAGGAGACTTCTCTATCTTGTTCACGTTTGTGAGCAGTTTTATATCACACTAAGGAAGAGTTAAACCTTCTGTGATCCATCCTAGACATCAAGCAAGACGCCCCTGTGTCTCAGGAGTAGCAAAGCATCCTTAGAGCCTTTCACAGCTTGAAGGAGAAGACCATCATCATCATCTATCATACACCCACGCCCCCTTCAAGTGATCCAGGGAGAGACAGCCATTCGAGGGCCGTACCAGGACAAGAGGATTATGACAAATGCAGGCACGACCAGAAGGAGCAGAAATGGACAGGAGGAGAGATGGTGGTGCAGTCTCCCACAGATGAAAGTGACAGCTCAAGTACAAGCTCTTATGCACATGTGATCTTCTTTATTTAATATAAACTAACTCCTCCTGTTTGAATTCGAATCAGATGTCTTCTGGAGCCTACAAACGGTCATAAGCCTCTCCCCAACTGCTTTCTTGCCTTGCAAGTCACTCATGTCGAGTGTGGACAAATGGCTGTACGAACAGCTTCATCTTCAAGTGATGTGATCATGGACCGTATCACTAAGGAGAACAAGGAGAGTCTAGATGAGCCACATGAAGCCACATTGCACCAGCAGCCTGGTGATGATGCTCTAGCCATTCCTGAAGGTCCCATGACTTGTTCCAGAGTCAAGAAGCTTAACGAGAATGTTGTTGGATTACTCACTTCACATCCACAACAAGAAAGTCTTGGACAAGGTCTGATCCGAGATGTCTTGATCACAATTCAAGCCATCTCTACATCAAGTTGAGTTAGTGTCTAGGCAAGACATGGGGTGCGTGCTCTTTTCCTTGCTTTTGGTTTTGTCCCACGAGGTTTTCCGGAGGAAGGTTTTTAACGAGGCCACAACTTGTCTTCACATCACTTAGGCCCTATCTCGGTCCAAGGCTAAAGAAGTTTACATTTTTATGTCATTTTAAAGCTTATGTTAAAGTTAAACTATAGTTTCCTTTTTACTTATTTCCGAAACCCTAGAGAGCATGTTCTCGGTTTCTGTTTATTTAAATGGGTCTCTAAACCCTATTGTACTCATCTATCCTTTAATCAACGAGTATTCTTTTCTCCTTGACGGCTCTCTCTCTAAGACAAGTTGTCGAGTTGCTTCTGGTGTGTAGTATCCAGGAATCTAAGGGTGTTTGCTTGGTGTGTCATATCCGAGTTATTCATCTAGGAGTATCAAGAGATCTTATCATCCCTCTTGTGTCACCAATCGATCCACAACCTTGAAGAACTTGAGTCTCTGATTAGTTCTTGCAAGGATCTATCCATTCCCATCAACCAAAGAGCATCCTAGGGGCGCATCATCAAGTGTCTAAAATCTTCTCTTATTGTCTTCTTTATTTCTCTTTATCAATGCTTGGATCATGAACCAGCTTCTTCTTCTGGACATTCCCTTCTTCATTTCAACACTCCCCCTCAAGCTTTACCATAGGAGATCCTTGGGAAAGCTTGGAACTGAGAGTACTTGCCTCATTAAAAACCTAAGTGTAGAAAACCTCATGGGATAAAACCAACACTTAGGGAAAAAGAGTGCAAGCATATCAGCCTAGGGATTGGCCAGTGGGTTTATGAGCCTTATGATCAGGTTTTGGAACTCATAAACCCTGGATCATGGCCCTTTTCAGTTGCAAGTCAGGCGATCCTTGCTTCAAACTCAGTTTAGGCGCCACTTGCTTCACATTCAACCAGATTCAATAAGCCTTTGAGCTTCTTCTTATGACCAGAACTTGGCTCCCCCTTTCTTCTGAACTGAACACTCCATTTAGGGATTTACTCCAATCCTGCCTTTGCTCATGAGCCAAATAGGTACCTTGTATAAGATTCTCGAATGCTAGTGAGGAGTGCTGAACACTTGAATCCCTCACGCAACTTTCTTTTCGACCAGCCTGTGCATTGTTACTCTTGAAGCTTTCAACATGTTGGGGGACTTTGCAACTCCATGATCTGCCACCATCATGTGATTGCTCAGCCAAGAATGTCCTTAGTTTAATACTCCTTGTGTCCTTGCATATAGCTGGCCAGATTGTAAGTCACCATTTACTGGCTTCCTTAAGCTTCATCAACCAGGTACAAGCATACATGCTATGGGCTGATTCATAGCTTCCCAACTGAAGGTCACTTTTCTAACTCCTTGTAGAAGCTGATCCATAGGTTCCCAACCAGAAGGTAACTGTTCTAACTCCCACGTCTTGGGCTGATTCATAGCATTCCAATCAGCTTGCCTCTCCACCTGATCTTCTTGCCAAGTAGTCTCTGATGGCCATCTGTTCTAACACCAAGTTGCTGCTGTCCTTGCTGATGTTTCTTTGATCCTGCTGATGAGAAATATTGCAAGGGTGAATTCCACCACTTGCATACTCTCACTTCTGATCTGAGCTGAGGAAATCGAAGACTTGGACCTTCAGGAATGCTCATCATTACCCCTCCTCAAGCTTGATCCAGAGAGAATAAGTGAAGGACCAAGCTTGGAAGTGAGCAACATTGAGTTTTGAAACCAGGAACGCATCACCCCTACAGCTGCGCTTAAGTCAACCGGTTCCTCCCTTAATCTCTTCTCCACTGCCTCTTGTAAGTCTTTTGAACCAGGAGCTCAACACCCAAACAGGCTGCGCTTAATTCAACCGGTTCTCTACACACAAGTGATCTTTCCATGGTCAGGAATATACAAACTCTGTAGGCTCTGAACTCATGGGCAAAGTTTTCTTCTTTGTCTTGATTTGATGATGGACAGAGACAACACTTGTGTACCTGAAACATCACTCAAACTCCAGCAAGAATCTGACCATACACACTAGGATCAGACCTTGGTAACTCACCAATCCTGATCCCAATGTTTTTAGAAAATGCAATGGACATAATCTAAACAACTCAGTTAGTTCAAATCCATGCAACCAATTCACTAAATGCTCAGGTATGATAACTCATCAGTTACAAGGCATCTAGGCTCATTTTATCAGACATATGACAGTAGCAGAATGCAATGACAATTTATGACAGTAGCATAGGCTAGATAACTCATCTAATCAAGCTACACAACTATGAATGCAATACATGACCGGGAAACTCTCCTAGGCCTCTAGCAATGCAACAAGACACACAACAGGCTCTAAGAAACTCACCTAGACCATACAACACACAAACAAATGAGCTAAGACAAGAACAAGACAAAACAGTGCTAGAAATCTCCTAGAACAGTAAACAGGCATCAAGCAACAATTTTAAGCAATAGCTATATGAATGCACAAGATTCAACTCAAGACAACATGAGATAACAAGCAACTAAATGCACATCACACAAGCTAATGGTTACTGGTTTCATCAAAACCATAGGGACCAATAGCTTAGACCAACTTCTAAATGAATACCAGTCCACTATGATGGACTAACCAGACCATTAGCACAAGATAACAATGAAATGGATTCAACCAGATGCTATATGATCATGCTAGCAAGCTTACTTACTCCTAGAACAATGCATACACAATGTTTAAGTATCATGGGACAGAAACTAGGTTCAACAACTCTAGTAACATTGAACTGCCTCTAAGATACTAACAACACACTCAACACAACCAGAAACAATTTAAGACAATTAAGCAATCTCTTATTAGAGTTAAGGAGGTTAACTTACAAACAAGGAACATGAGCTAGTTCCTTGAACCTCTATGGCTGTGAATCACTTGAATTTGAAGGGCTTGTGGTGTGGATTGACTGTCCAACACCTCCTTTTCTTGATTCTCTCCTTCTGGTCAAGGAGACACTTCAAACCCCTCCTGTCCTCTTGCTGGTCGTGGGTTTTGTTGGTCAGAAACAGAGCTTCAGCATGGCTGCCCAGAGAATGATTAGAACAGCTTAGCTTTAATGCTTCTTTAGTGACCTTTCTCCAAGAATGGTTTCTTCCATGGATTATGTTCAGCATTTTGGACCAGATGTGGTGGTTTGGCTCCTTCTTTGGACTCCTTGAAGCTACTGAAGTCGCCATTTCCTTTGAGCACTCCATCTTAGAGAGTTTGGACCGGTGGACAATAGAATGTACCAACTGGTTTTGCAAGAAACAGAACTTGAAACTGAACCTTTGATGAAGCTTGCTGGACTGAGCTGAAGCTTTCTTGAGTTCCAGAGACGTGTATACTGTCCTATCTTGAGTTCTGGCGAGATTCTTTCCTCTTGGAAGACCTTTGGACCAGTGGATAAAGAGATGTAGCAGAAACTGTTTTGGAGACAGTTTTGAGAAGATGATGATTTGCGGAAGCTATGAAGGTTTCAGGAGCTTGGAAGCTCTGATACCATGTGAGAAAAGAAGATGAAAAGGTAGAGTAAGCTGACAAGAAGCTCCTGGTTCTGTTTGAACCACAGAGAAGGAAAGAGTAAGTGATGAAGAGTGAATGCAAGTGATGAAGTATAAGTGAAGACTATGAAGAGAATCTGAGAGAATAAGCGATTATGAGTAACTTAGGTAACCAGAGAGTAGAGAGGAGCAGAATTTCGTGTGTAATAAGAGAGAGAGAGAGAAAGTAACCAAGAATATGAAGAGAGAAGATCCTTCTCCTTAGATTGCAATGGGTTACAATAAGGCTTTAAATAGCCAAATGACAACAATAAACAAATCATAAAATGGGGGAAGACTAAACAGATATTATTGTAGGGAAATGAAGAGGACAAGAGGATTATGACAAATGCAGGCACGACCAGAAGGAGCAGAAATGGACAGGAGGAGAGATGGTGGTGCAGTCTCCCACAGATGAAAGTGACAGCTCAGGTACAAGCTCTTATGCACATGTGATCTTCTTTATTTAATATAAACTAACTCCTCCTGTTTGAATTCGAATCAGATATCTTCTGGAGCCTACAAACGGTCATAAGCCTCTCCCCAACTCCTTTCTTGCCTTGCAAGTCAATCATGTCGAATGTGGACAAATGGCTGTACGAACAGCTTCATCTTCAAGTGTCTAAAATCTTCTCTTCTTGTCTTCTTTATTTCTCTTTATCAATGCTTGGATCATGAACCAGCTTCTTCTTCTGGACATTCCCTTCTTCATTTCAACAGTACATCTTGATGCGATCTCTGGTGTATATATGAAGTTTTGGGCATGGAGATCAATGAAATATCCAATGGATATATTATATATATGGTCCAACCCATTTTGGAGGTGTTACAAGTTCAAAAATGGCCCAAAATACTTGCTTTATTTTCTGGTCAAAAAGAGTGACGAATTTTGAAGATCAAGAGTCAAAATGTGCAAGCTTTCCAACTTCTAGTCAAGTCTTCTTTGTTTATTAGTTTTCTAGTTTCAAGGATTGACTAGCCCTTTTGTATTCCAACCTTTCATGTACTCCTTGCCTATTATATAAAGGCCATTTGATCAATGAAATAAAATAAGTTGTGAGTTATATTTTTGGAATCTTGAGAGTGTTTCTCGGTTTTGTTCCTTCGAGAACTTTTCGATTCGTCCTGGTGCGTCATATCCAGGGAATCATCCTCTTTGTCGTCTAGGTGCGTCATATCCTAGGACATTGAGTTGGGAATATCAGCAGCCTTCCGCATCTGCTGTGCGACCCTTCGATCCATCCATTTCTCCTTTTTGCTGGACTTGTGCGTCATATCAAGCAGCAACTGGAGTTGGGAATATCAACAGCGTTCCGCAACTGTTGTGCGTCCCTTCAATCCACCATTTCTCATTCGATCCGTCTGAGATCATATCCCTTACCAATTTCAGAGTGATCCTTCAGTTTAGGGCGTATCATTTGGTATCAGAGCCACTCTGAAGGCGGTATTCAATTCTATTATCCATCATTCTCATCTATCCACTTTCTACAAAAGAAAAAAAGAAAAAAAAGTTTTTTTATTTCTTTTCTACAAATCTGCTGGATCATTTGGTTAGTATGTGTTCAATTTTTTTCTTTCTTCGGAAAGCAAGATTTGAGGACAAATCTTTTTGAAGAGGAGGAGTATGATGCGATCTCGGGCTGATATATGAAGTTTTGGGCATGGAGAGCAATGAAATATCCAATGGATATATTATTTATATGGTCCAACCCATTTTGGAGGTGTTACAAGTTCAAAAATGGCCCAAAATACTTGCTTTATTTTCTGGTCAAAAAGAGTGACGAATTTTGAAGATCAAGAGTCAAAATGTGCAAGCTTTCCAACTTCTAGTCAAGTCTTCTTTGTTTATTAGTTTTCTAGTTTCAAGGATTGACTAGCCCTTTTGTATTCCAACCTTTCATGTACTCCTTGCCTATTATATAAAGGCCATTTGATCAATGAAATAAAATAAGTTGTGAGATATATTTTTGGAATCTTGAGAGTGTTTCTCGGTTTTGTTCCTTCGGGAACTTTTCGATTCGTCCTGGTGCGTCATATCCAGGGAATCATCCTCTTTGTCGTCTAGGTGCGTCATATCCTAGGACATTGAGTTGGGAATATCAGCAGCCTTCCGCATCTGCTGTGCGACCCTTCGATCCATCCATTTCTCCTTTTTGCTGGACTTGTGCGTCATATCAAGCAGCAGCTGGAGTTGGGAATATCAACAGCCTTCCGCAACTGTTGTGCGACCCTTCAATCCACCATTTCTCATTCGATCCGTCTGAGATCATATCCCTTACCAATTTCAGAGTGATCCTTCAATTTAGGGCGTATCACATCTTGGCCATACAAGTGGGCGATGCAGTTTACCGCGGACGAGAAATGTTACCCGGGTAAGAGTAACTCGACCCAGAGTTACTCTTACTAGTTACCAAGCGGATCAAGCTTGACTGAGGCGCGCGTTTGACAGGCTGGCTTGTGCTGGAAGAGCATCTGGTCAAGATGCCAAAGGAATATCGCGTGTGAAGCTCTCCAGCCACAAGTTTGAATTAGGCGCGCCTAGACCGGTTGACTCCACATGCTTGGCGAGAAAGCTTATCCTAAACCTTATCTTTTATCCGTTGTAAACCCTTGCTTCCTCTCCTATATATTTGTAACCTCTGTTCATTAATAATCAACACGAAACTTTCAGTCTCCTCTCTTAGTCGTCTCAATGGTTTCTAGTCTTTCTCGTCGAGTCTCTTCTTCTTTAGTCTAAATCTCTCTCTCAGTCTCTTATTGTCGTCCTAATCTCTCAATCTCTATCAATCTTTCAGTTGGTCATGCTGTTCGGTCTCACCAACGCTCCAAGCACTTTCATGAGACTAATGAACCACATGTTGCGACCATACATTGGTGTCTTTGTAGTTGTCTACTTCGACGACATCCTCGTCTACAGCAAAGGTTTGGAAGAACATCTTGAGCACGTCCGAACGGTCCTTGATGTTCTTCGCTCTCAATCTCTATTCGCTAACATATCCAAATGTACTTTCTGCACTAAAGAGATGTTTTCTTAGGCTTTGTAGTAAGTGCAGATGGTGTGAGGGTCGATGAAGAGAAGATCAAAGCAATCAAAGAATGGCCGATCCCTAAGACAATAGGAGAAGTCCGAAGCTTCCATGGACTAGCTGGGTTATACCGGAGCTTTGTTAAAGACTTCAGCACCCTTGCAGCTCCATTAACTGAAATTATCAAGAAGGATGTCGGATTCAAATGGGAGGATGCGCAAGAGAAGGCGTTCTTAGCCTTAAAAGAGAAGCTTATCAATGCCCCTCTCTTAGTACTTCCTGATTTCTTGAAATTTTTTGAAATTGAATGTGATGCTTTAGGTGTAGGGATTGGAGCTGTACTAATGCAAGACAAAAGGCCAGTCGCCTATTTCAGTGAAAAACTAGGAGGAGCTACCTTGAACTACCCGACCTATGATAAAGAATTGTATGCATTAGTGAGGGCATTGTAGACATGGCAACACTACCTATGGCTCAAGGAGTTTGTGATACCTACAGATCATGAGTCACTCAAACATCTCAAGGGGCAACAAAAACTCGACAAGAGGCACGGTCGATGGATAGAGTTCATTGAAACCTTCCCATATGTCATTAAGTATAAGAAAGGTAAGGATAATGTGGTCGCAGACGCATT
Organism: Moricandia arvensis; assembly: GCA_905132765.1. Lineage (NCBI taxonomy): Eukaryota > Viridiplantae > Streptophyta > Magnoliopsida > Brassicales > Brassicaceae > Moricandia > Moricandia arvensis. The sequence goes on from CAJHQP010009174.1 coordinate 12,202, forward strand.
GTCCCGCAGGTATACTCTCATTACTACTTTAACATCTAAACTAATCGGATTTGAACATATTATAGAATTATATGAATCTGATGCTGACTTCTCTGAGTGCTATGCAAAGTGTTCCAAATTTGCATTTGAGAAATATTATAGACAGGAAGGATACTTATTCTTCAATGACCGACTGTGCATGTTGACATGAAGACATAAAAGACAAAGAGGAAGAGAGTATGGCAAGAGAAGTATCTGGAATGATCAAATGAAGTTGATCCGTACAGTTTAGGTCTAATCTGACCTAACTTGACTTCCAAGACAAGGAAAGGGTTAGCTTGAGAAGGAGGGACACTTATTTAAATAAGAACATGTGATATGGTGGAGCAGAGAGACGTTAGGAAACAAAAAGGGGAAGAAAAGTCACATGTCAAGATAAGGAGACAGCCATTTAGGACCTGTCCCTTTCCACCAAGTCTGGACAAAACCAACTGCCTTCATGTCCCTTTCCACGAGTCTGGGCATGCCTCTGCCCTCCCTCAGTCCTATTTTGTTTATTATATCTTTTGTCAACTTATGTATTTGTTTATGATTTATTTTGCCTATTAATAGGCTTGTACCAGAAACTAAATGAAGAAAGGAATTTATTTCCTCTATTCTCTGTCTCTCTCTCACAAAATACTCCTCTTCTCTCTCAATGTTCTTCATCTGAAACTCCAAATTCTCTCATTCTTTCATGGTATCAGAGCCTTTTTGCTCCTGAAACCTTATTCTCTCCATACTTTTCATACTTATTCCGCAAACTACAAAGCTTTTACTCTGATTTTTCAAGATCCTTCTTCCTTTTAACCACTGGATAATAGCTGTTCTTGAGCTGTTCTTGAGTGTTTTTGATGGAGAATTCGAAAATGATGGTGGTTCCAGTTACTCTCAAGGGAGTTAACTACCTGTTGACATGAAGAAATAAGTGACAAGGAGAAGTTGTTGACAAGAAGACATGAATAGCAGAGTAGAAGAGATCAAGTCAAGAGGATCATCCAGAATGATCAAGTATAAACTAATCACTTGTCCGTACAGTTAGGTCAAGGAGTGACCTAACGTGGCTTGCAAGACAAGGGAAGGTTTAACTTGAGAAGAAAGGAAGCTTAATCTGTTCAGAACCAAAGGAGGATGTTGACAATAAGCAAAGAGACGTTGGGGGATAAGTCACATGCTGAAGAATTCAAATGGAGAGAGGGGGGGACCATCAGTCACCTGTCACTTTCCAACAAGGCTGGACGAGCCCCTGCTATTCTTCAGACTGCTCAGACCCATTTGTTTAATCTTTTCTCTGCTCAACTTGTCTGAATTGTTTATTAGTTCTTTTGTTTTGTTTGTCTATTAATAGACTTGTACTCAGAAACCACATTAAGCAAGGAAATAGATTTCCTCTCTCTCTCTCTTATTCTGGGCGAAATCCATCTCTCTCTCTCATGTTCTTGCTGTTCTTCATTTTCTCTACACAAACTAGACACTAAATCACTCTATTTTCACATGGTATCAGAGGCATATGCTCTTGAGACCCAAATCTCTCTACTATTCTCACTTATTTCCGCAATTCTTTGAGTTTCATTTCTATTTTTGGCAAAGTTCATCCTGTTCTTCAGCTGTTCATCATTTCCAGCTCCAGAAACTGCCAAAAATGGAAAAGATGATGTCGACCAAGAAAATGAAGAAGGAGAATCTCATTCCAGTGACCCTAGAGGGTCCTAACTATCTTTTATGGTCAAGAGTGGCCAGAGTTACCTTGGGAAGTCATGGACTTTGGGACAGCCATATCATGGAGGCTGAAACTTCAAAGAGGATGGCTCAAGAGGATAATCAGGCTACTTGCCTAAAGCATGAAGACAAGTGGGTTCAAGAGGAACATAAAACACTTGGAATTATACACAGCTCTCTGTCTGAACAGATCTTGGAGGATCATTATCACCTCAGAACCGCCAAGAGTCTATGGGAGAAGCTTCAAAATGTTTATGGGAATCTATGGGAGAGTCTTCAAGCTGTCTATGAGAAAGACAAAGTTTTCAGTCTTCTCCTAAACCTGGATTCACCCTGCAATATTCTGATAAGTTATATCATTCAAGAAAGGAAGCTTCCAAGTTCCCTAGGAAGCCAACCAAGTACATTTCAGCTCAAGGAGTTTGAGCATCAAGTAATTACAGGAACAACCATGTTATCAGCACTCTGTGGTGATTCTAATGAAGGAGGAACATGGAGGAGTATGGCAGGGGCGACCAATTCTGATAGTCCAGTGACCAGAAGAGACTTTGATTCCTTTATAAAAGCTGCCAAGGCCCTTATCTCACCCAAGGAGGTTGGTAAATATTCTCCTGACTCTAAACCCATCATTATAGATTCAGGAGCTAGCCATCACATGATTAGTGATAGGAGTTTGATTAGTGATGTCAAGCCTGCCTCAGGGAATGTGATTATAGCAAATGGAGATAAGGTTAAGATAGAAGGGATAGGGAACCTTATGCTGTTTGATAGGGAATCATCTGCCTTATATATGCCTCAGTTTACATCTAATTTGCTTTCAGTAAGGAAGGCTACAGTTGACTTGAGTTGTCAGGTTGTATTCAGACCAAATGAGGTTGAGTTTCAAGATTTAAAGACAGTGAAGTTGATAGGAAGAGGGCACAGCCAGGGTGAACTCTATCATCTCCAAAAGACAGAACCTTCTATCTGCATGATCAGTACAGCTACCGGAGTTGATAACAACACATGGCATGCTAGATCGGGACATCCCCATGCTAGAGCTTTAAATCTGATGCTTCCTGGTGTGGTGTTTGAGAATGATGTGTGTGAAGCATGTATCTTGGGGAAGCATTGTAGGACAGTCTTTCCAAGGTCTAGCACCATCTATGAGAAATGCTTTGACCTTGTTCACTCTGATGTGTGGACTGCTCCTTGTCTTTCCAGAGAAAATCACAAATACTTTGTCACATTCATTGATGAGAAGTCTAAGTATACTTGGGTGACACTGATTCAGTCTAAGGACAGAGTGCTTGAAGCTTTCAAAAAATTTCAGACCCATGTCTCCAACCATTTCAATGCCAAACTCAAGATTCTTAGGTCAGATAATGGTGGAGAATACACAAGTCAAGCATTCAAGCAGTATCTAGCTCAACATGGGATCATACATCAGACAAGCTGTCCTTATACTCCTCAACAAAATGGAGTAGCTGAGAGGAAGAATAGGCACCTGATGGAAGTAGCAAGGTCAATGATGTTCCACACTAATGTGCCAAAGAGATTTTGGAGTGATGCTGTCATGACTGCCTGTTATCTTATCAACAGGATTCCAACTAAGATACTCAATGACATGTCTCCATTTGAAGTACTAAACTGCAACAAGCCATCTTTGGATCATTTGCGAGTATTTGGCTACCTCTGCTTTGTGTTGTTACCAGGGGAACTGAAGAGCAAGTTAGATGCAAGAAGTTCCAAGGCAATGTTCATTGGCTACTCTCCAACACAAAAGGGTTATAAATGTTATGATCCAGTGACAAGAGAGGTTTCCATATCAAGAGATGTGAAGTTTGTGGAGACTAAGGGATACTATGAGGAAAAGAGTTGGGATGACTTGAAAGACCTCTCTCAAGCATCAGACAAAGCAGCCAATCTCAGAGTGATTTTGGAGAATCTTGGCATCAGCATGACTCAGGCAAATCAGGAGACAAGGTCATGTGCACCTGAAGCTACATCTGGTCAAGACACTGTGGTTGAGGAAGATGGGTCTAATGAAGCTGTAGAAGCCACTCATTCTGATCCTGAAGGGGGGAATCAACAAGAAACTCATGATCAGGATGAAAGGCAACAAGGACAATCAGAAATAGTAAATGATGAAGCAGAATCTGAGGAGGAAGGAGAGCTTGAAGCAGTTCCGCCTCTTAGGAAAAGTACAAGGCTGAGAAAGGATCCTTCAAACTGGATCAACACGAGGGTCTACTTCAACTCACAAGCAGTGGCTCATCCTATACAGGCAGTATGCTCATTGGCTCAGTATCCACAAGAACACCAAGTCTTTATTGGTCAACTGGATCAAGAGTACATTCCAAGGTCATATGAAGAGGCAATGGAGCTTGAAGAGTGGAGAGACTCTTTTTGGAATGAAACCAATGCTATGATAGTCAATGACACTTGGTATGAGGTTGAACTCCCAAAAGGCAAGAAGGCAGTGACAAACAAGTGGGTTTTCACCATTAAGTACTTGGCAAATGGAAAGGTGGAGAGGCGCAAGACAAGGCTGGTTGCAAGAGGATTTACTCAGACATATGGAGAGGATTACATTGATACATTTGCACCAGTAGCAAAACTTCACACCATTAGGATCATTTTCTCAATTGCTACTAACTTGGAATGGGATTTGTGGCAAATGGATGTGAAGAATGCCTTTCTGCAAGAAGAATTAGAAGATGAGGTCTACATGCATCCTCCTCCAGGTCTAGAGAACTTGGTCAAACCAGGGAATGTGTTGAGGCTGAAGAAAGCAATTTATGGCTTGAAGCAATCACCAAGGGCCTGGTATTACAAGCTAAGCACCACACTGAATGGAAGAGGATTTAGGAAGTCAGAAGCTGATCATACTCTCTTCACATTGACTGGTCCACAAGGCATTGTGGTTATCCTGATATATGTAGATGATATTATTATCACAGGAAGCGACAAGGAAGGGATTCAGGCCACTAAAGCATTCCTGAAATCAGTGTTTGACATCAAGGATCTTGGAGAGCTGAAGTATTTCCTTGGAATTGAAGTGTGTAGATCCATGGAAGGACTATTTCTGTCTCAAAGGAAGTATGCAATGGATCTGTTGAGAGAGGCAGGAGACCTTGGGGGAAGAGCAGCAAAGACTCCTCTTGAGGATGGCTACAAAGTGCTGCGAGAGGGGGAGTTTGAGAACACTCCATTTAAGGATGTCAAGAAGTATAGAAGAATGGTTGGGAAGGTCATTTATCTGACCATAACAAGACCTGACATTTGTTTTGCTGTGAACCAAGCCAGTCAGCACATGCAAGCTCCTACATTTCATCACTGGAATATAGTAGAGAGGATCATGAGGTATCTAAGAGAAGCTCCTGGTCAAGGAGTTTGGATGGGTTGCAATGGAAGCACTGAGGTTGTAGGATACTGTGATGCTGATTGGGCAGGAGATAGAGTTGATAGGAGATCAACCACTGGGTATTGTACATTCATTGGAGGCAACTTGGTAACATGGAAGAGTAAGAAGCAGAAGGTGGTGTCATGTTCTAGTGCTGAGGCAGAGTATAGAGCTATGAGGAAGCTCACTAGTGAACTCATATGGATCAAGAACCTACTGAGGGATTTGGGCATTGAGACAACAACTCTAATCACCATGCACTGTGATAACCAGGCGGCCATACACATAGCTTCAAACAATGTGTTTCATGAGAGAACCAAACACATTGAGGTGGATTGTCATAAGGTCAGGCAGGCTGTGGAGCAAAGGATCATCCTACCATGCTATACAAGAAGTGAAGACCAGTTAGCTGATATCTTCACAAAGGCTGCAAGTACTAAAGTATGTGAGTTCATTCATCCAAAGCTTGGGCTCATAGACCTAACATGTCACTGATCTCCCCTCCATGAAGTGTTCTACTCTTTTTCCTTGGCTTGGGTTTTCTCCCAAGTGGTTTTACCTAGCTGAGGTTTTAATGAGGGAATGCTTCATGGCTTCCAAGCTTGACCAGTCCCTGTGGTCAAGCTTGAGGGGGAGTGTTGACATGAAGAAATAAATGACAAGGAGAAGTTGTTGACAAGAAGACATGAATAGCAGAGTAGAAGAGATCAAGTCAAGAGGATCATCCAGAATGATCAAGTATAAACTAATCACTTGTCCGTACAGTTAGGTCAAGGAGTGACCTAACGTGGCTTGCAAGACAAGGGAAGGTTTAACTTGAGAAGAAAGGAAGCTTAATCTGTTCAGAACCAAAGGAGGATGTTGACAAGAAGCAAAGAGACATTGGGGGATAAGTCACATGCTGAAGAATTCAAATGGAGAGAGGGGGGGACCATCAGTCACCTGTCACTTTCCAACAAGCCTGGACGAGCCCCTGCTATTCTTCAGACTGCTCAGACCCATTTGTTTAATCTTTTCTCTGCTCAACTTGTCTGAATTGTTTATTAGTTCTTTTGTTTTGTTTGTCTATTAATAGACTTGTACCCAGAAACAACATTAAGCAAGGAAATAGATTTCCTCTCTCTCTCTCTCTTATTCTGGGCGAATTCCATCTCTCTCTCTCATGTTCTTGCTGTTCTTCATTTTCTCTACACAAACTAGACACTAAATCTCTCTATTTTCACACTACCTACTGTGGTCAAGACTTGTCAAGACTGCTCTTGGAGGCAGAGGTCTCTGGGAACATGTGACTGAAGGCAAAACCCCAAAGAAGACCATCCTAGGAGAGGATGGTAAGGAGGAAGTGGCGCTGGTTGATGAAGGCAAATGGATTCAAGAGGAATTCATGGTGTTGTCTGCCATCCATAACAGCCTTGAACCCTCAATATTGGAAGCTTACTCCTACTGTGAAACTTCCAAGGAGCTGTGGGATACCCTCCAGAAGGTTTATGGTAACATTTCCAACTTAAGTAGAGTGTTTGAAATCAAGAAAGCTATCAACACTCTTAGTCAAGAGGACACTGATTTCACTTAGCATTTTGGAAAGTTCAGAGCCTTGTGGGCTGAGCTAGAGATGCTGAGACCAGGAACTGTCGACCCTAATGTGCTTAATGAGAGGAGAGAACAAGACAAGGTCTTTGCCTTGCTGTTCACTCTCAATCCTGGTTATAATGACCTAATCAAGCACATTCTAAGGAGTGAGAAACTTCCAACTCTTGAAGAGGTTTGTGCTCAGATTCAGAAAGAGCAAGGCTCAGTGGGTCTCTTTGGAGGAAAAGGAGAGCTCATCATGGCAAACAAAGCTGAAGGCGTGGCTAAGAAAGGGTTCTATAAACCAGAAGAGAAGAAAACTTGGGTGTGCGATCACTGCAAGAAGAAAGGTCATGGCAAGGAAAAGTGCTGGATCCTTCACCCTCACCTCAAACCTCAGAAGTTCAGGACACCATTCATGGATGCAAAAGCTCACTTCTCTGGTGAAATGGGTAAACCATATATGATGCGTTAGTGACTCGGTCACCCTGCACAGTGTGACTCCTCACAAGTCGGAACCCCTCACACCGGCACGCACCCACTGCAGTGGTAATCAACTCCAACCCGTCCTCGATCAATCCGTCGGGATTAATTCGATGGGTTGTTGGTGAGGGTCGAGTATCGAACCCCCCACCCTTTATCAGCGATTTGTTAGGAAAGCTGACAACCAGTTGAGCTGCAGCTCAATTGGTTGTCAGCTTTCCTAACAGATCGCTGATAAAGGGTGAGGGGTTCGATCCCCCGAGCCAACAACCCATCGAATTAATCCAATATTCTGTGATGGTGCAGATTGAATATGATGCGACCTTGGGCTGATATTAAATATGATGCGACCTTGGGCTGATATATGAAGTTTTGGGCATAGAGAGCAATGAAATATCCAATGGATATATTATATATATGGTCTAACCTATTTTGGAGGTGTTACAAGTCCAAAAATGGCCCAAAATACTTGCTTTATTTTCTGGTCAAAAAGAGTGACGAATTTTGAAGATCAAGAGTCAAAATGTGCAAGCTTTCCAACTTCTAGTCAAGTCTTCTTTGTTTATTAGTTTTCTAGTTTCAAGGATTGACTAGCCCTTTTGTATTCCAACCTTTCATGTACTCCTTGCCTATTATATAAAGGCCATTTGATCAATGAAATAAAATAAGTTATGAGTTATATTTTTGGAATCATGAGAGTGTTTCTCGGTTTTGTTCCTTCGGGAACTTTTCGATTCGTCCTGGTGCGTCATATCCAGGGAATCATCCTCTTTGTCGTCTAGGTGCGTCATATCCTAGGACATTGAGTTGGGAATATCAGCAGCCTTCCGCATCTGCTGTGCGACCCTTCGATCCATCCATTTCTCCTTTTTGCTGGACTTGTGCGTCATATCAAGCAGCAACTGGAGTTGAGAATTTCAACAGCCTTCCGCAACTGTTGTGCGACCCTTCAATCCATCATTTCTCATTCGATCCGTCTGAGATCATATCCTTTACCAATTTCAGAGTGATCCTTCAGTTTAGGGCATATCAATATACTCCTTGTCCATTGAGCTCCAATGTAACTGGTGAAGGGAAGACCTTGGCTTTCAGTGGCTGTTCTACTGTGAGGACTAACCAAGATGAGACTATAAAGAGGTCAGACCTTGATGCTCTCATCAAAGCCCTCAAGGAGAACTCTGGTAACACACTTGGTACCTCTTTAAATACTTCATATAGACTGCCTAATGCATCTGCTAGTGTTAAGCCATTAGTCATAGACTCAGGTGCTTCTCACCATATGATCAGTGATGCTAGGTTGATTAGCAATGTAGAGCCTGCCTTAGGTAATGTCATGATTGCTAATGGGGATAAAATTCCAATAAAAGGTGTAGGAACTCTGAGATTGTTTGATAAAGACACAAAAGCATTTTACATGCCAACTTTTGCATCTAATTTATTATCTATCAAGAAAGCTGCTACTGATCTTAACTGCAAGGTTATTTTCAGTCCTAATGATGTTGTGTTTCAGGATATTGAGACTCTTAAGTTGATTGGAAAAGGTGTTACAAAGGAGGACTTGTACCTACTTAAAGACACCAGGACCTGTTCAACTTTACCTTATGCTTTTAGTTCAATTCCTGCTTTAGATAATGATGTATTATGGCATGCTAGGTTAGGCCATCCCCATTCTCGTGCACTGAACCTGTTACTGCCTGATGTTTCCTTTAAAAATGATGGCTGTGAGGCTTGTATTCTTGGCAAGCATTGCAAGAGTGTGTTTCCTAAGTCATCTACTATTTATGAAAACTGCTTTGATCTTATTCATTCTGATGTTTGGACTGCTCCATGCACCTCTAGGGAGAATCATAGATACTTTGTTACATTTATAGATCAAAAATCTAAGTATACTTGGTTAACTATGATTCAATCAAAAGATAGGGTGCTAGAAGCCTTTATTAATTTTGAAAACTACATAACTAATCACTTCAATGTTAAGATCAAAGTGTTCAGGTCAGATAATGGAGGAGAATACACAAGCCTTGCATTCAAAGCACACCTAGCCAAACATGGAATCATTCATCAAACCAGCTGCCCATATACACCACAGCAAAATGGTGTAGCTGAGAGGAAGAATAGACATTTAATGGAGGTGGCAAGGTCCATGATGTTCTACAGAAATGTACCAAAGCGTTTCTGTAGTGATGCTGTGATGACAGCTTGCTATCTGATCAATAGGACCCCCACAAGAGTTCTAGATGATCTCACACCATATGAGGTAATGAACAAAAGAAAACCCTCTATTAACCACTTGCGTGTATTTGGGTGCTTGTGCTATGTTTTGCAGCCAAGAGAACATAGAAACAAGCTTGGAGCTAGAAGTACTAAAGCTATATTCCTAGGCTACTCAACTACTCAAAAGGGGTACAAATGCTATGCTCCAGAACCCAGAAGGGTATTAGTCTCCAGGGATGTCAAGTTTGTTGAATCCATAGGTTATTATGAAGAGAAGAGTTGGGACAATCTCAAGGATCTATCTCAAGGAGCCTCAGATAGGGCAGACAACCTCAGGCGTATCTTGGAGAATTTAGGCATTAGTATGCCTCAAGAGGAAAGATCATCAGAACCAGAACCTAGACAAGTTTCAGAAGCTGGTCCTCATGGAGTTAATGAAACTGAAGAAGCTATTCATCCTAATCCTGAAGGGGGAGATCAAGAGAATCAAGAGGATTCTCACACTGGTCAAGAAGAATCAAATACTGGTCAAGAGCATGAGGTTCATGATCAGGATGAAAACCAACAAAATGAAGCTGGCTATGATGAAGGAGAGCAGAGGGAAGAGGTTCAGCAGCTTAGGAGAAGTAAAAGGCTGAGAAACCACCCTTCCAACTGGATCAACACAAGGGTTTACTTCAATAGCCAGGCAGTAGCTCATCCTATTCAAGCAGTCTGCTCTCTGGCTCACTACCCCACAGCACATCAAGCCTTTATCACCAGCATAGATCAAGAGTACATTCCGAGATCTTATGAAGAGGCAATGGAACTTGATGGATGGAGAGACTCAGTTGGAGATGAGATCAATGCTATGATCAAGAATGATACATGGTATGAGACTGAGCTTCCCAAAGGCAAGAAAGCTGTGACAAGTCGTCTACTCTTTACCATCAAGTACTTAGGAAATGGAAAACCAGAAAGGAAAAAGACAAGGCTGGTTGCAATGGGATATACTCAGGTTTATGGAGACGATTACCAAGACACATTTGCACCAGTAGCCAAACTCCACACCATAAGGATTGTTCTCTCACTGGCAGTCAACTTGGAATGGGATTTATGGCAAATGGATGTCAAGAATGCTTTCCTATAAGGTGAACTAGAAGATGAAGTCTATATGAGACCTCCTCCTGGGCTAGAACGCCTTGTTAAACCAGGGAATGTGCTTAGATTAAAGAAAGCAATCTATGGGTTGAAGCAATCACCAAGAGCCTGGTACCACAAGCTAAGTACAACCCTCAATGGAAGAGGTTTCATCAAGTCTGAAGCTGATCACACCCTCTTTACCATCACCAGTCAACAAGGCATTGTTGTCATACTGATATATGTGGATGACATTATCATCACAGGGAGTGATAAGGAAGGTATCACCTCAACCAAAGCCTTTCTTAAATCTTCTTTTGACATTAAATACTTGGGTGAGCTAAAGTACTTTCTAGGGATTGAGATATGCCGATCTAAAGAGGGGCTATTCTTATCCCAAAGAAAGTACACACTTGATCTATTGAGTGAGTCAGGTGATCTTGGAGGACGGATAGCAAAGACACCACTAGAAGATGGCTACAAAGTGCTGCGAGAGGGGGAGTTTGAAGACAAGCCCTTTGAAGATGTGAAGATGTATAGGAGAATGGTTGGAAAACTCATTTACCTAACCATTACAAGACCAGACATCTGTTTTGCTGTGAACCAAGTCAGTCAGAATATGAAAGCACCAAAGATTCATCACTGGAGCATGGTTGAAAGGATTCTGAGGTACCTAAGAGAAGCTCCAGGCCAAGGAGTGTGGATGGGATGCAATGGAAGCACTGAGATAGTAGGATATTGTGATGCTGATTGGGCAGGAGATAGGGTTGATAGGAGATCAACTACTGGATATTGTACCTTCATTGGAGGCAATCTGGTAACTTGGA
>CAJHQP010009175.1:0-23516 GCA_905132765.1 Moricandia arvensis
AGATTCTTTCAAGGCTTTTATGAGAGCATCTAGATCAGATCTCTTGATAGTCTCATCCTGGTTAGCTCTTGCAGTTGAGTACACTGAAGTAGAGGCCATAGCACTTCTCACACCATTGTTTGGAGTCGCTGGTTCAGCACCATCAGTGGAGAAGTTAGCCCTTGCATCCATGTACTGAGTGCGGTTCTCCTTGAATTTGTTTGGCTTTAGGTGAGGATACAGTATCCAGCACTTGTCCTTGAGATGACCTTTCTTCTTGCAGTGGTCACAAATCAAAGACCTCTTATCCTCTTGCTTGTACACACTCTTGTTTACCATTGCTGCTTCAGCTTGATTGACCATGACTGGTTCTCCTTTGCTCCCAAACAAACCCACTGAGCCTTCCTCCTTTTGAATTTGTGCACATACATCATCAAGAGAGGGGAGTTTATCAGCCCTCAGGATGTGCTTGATTAGGCTGTTGTAGGATGAATTGAGAGTCAGCAGCAACCCAAATACTTTGTCCTCTTCACGCCTTTCATTCAGAGTTGAGGGATCCACAGTGTGTGGTCTTAGAAGCTCCAACTCTGCCCAAAGAGATCTAAACTTCCCAAAGTGAGTTTGAAATTCAATATCTCCTTGGCTGAGAGCATTAATGGTTCTTTTCACTTCAAACACTCTAGTAAGATTGGAAGCATTTCCAAACACCTTGTAGAGAGTGTCCCATAGTTCTTTGGCAGTCTCACAGTATGAGTAAGACTCCAAGATAGCTGGTTCAAGAGAGCCTTGGAGGAGAAAGAGCACCATCTGATCTTCTTGAGACCATTTGTTTTCATCAACCACCACCAGCTCTTTTCCATCTTCTCCTTGGAGGATCTGCCTTGGAGCTGCTTCATTGGTAACATGACTCCATAATCCTCTTCCTCCAAGGGCAGTTTTCACCAATCTGGACCATAGAAGATAGTTTATCCCCTTTAATGTCACAGGTATGTGAATAAACTTGTTGCTCTCCATCTTTCACTCGCCACAAGCAGTAGTAATCAGAGAGTGAATTTTGAAGAAAAATCAGTAAAAAGGGCAGAGTAAGCTTTGTTTTGCGGAAGTAAATAGGTTCAGAAGCTTTGATGCTCTGATACCATGATAGAAAAGATGGATTTAGGTGTGAGAGTGATGTAGAGACAGAGTATGGTCGAAACTAAGAGGAAGAGTATGAAGAGAGTAAGTGAGAATCAAAGAGACTGCAATAGAGAATAAGAGAGATTAACTTGCTGGAAACTGAAGAACATGAAGAACAAGAGAGAGGGAGAGAAGTATTTCGAAATCTAAGAGAGAGAAGGAGAGAAAATGATTTTCCTTACTTAATGTGGAGGCATACAACATGTATTTAAAATACAAATTGGTAGACAGAAAAACACAAAGGTCCCACTTGCTTCCCACTTGCAATCCCACTTGCTTCCCACTTGCTTCAACCTTTCTCCAACGGATTCCAAGTTCAAATTTGAATAATTTGAACTTCAAATTAGCATCTAGAAGGTTTTGGTCGAGTCTGAGTACTTCCTTGCCTTCCAAGTCACTCTAGGTTTAGGTTTGGTTACTTGAAAGTCAAGGTTATACTAACTGTTTTGTACAGAATTTGAATGCTTCAAATCTTCTTTATTTCCAGCTTATTTATGTCTTCATGTCAACAGAAGCTGTCCACATATTCAGTCCACAAAACCAGCTATGGACAGCCTGTCCAAGCGTGTGAAGGTTTTGGACCAAGTAATTCAAAAGTGGCGCCCTTGCTTTTGTTGACTCCACATGCTTTCCTCCTTTAGGTTTAGACTTGTATCCAGCACTCATTTATCTATTTAAAGACCCTCTTGGGCGATTGTAAACCTTAAGGGAGTAAGGGGGAAAACCCCTCTCCACTTCCAGAAATAAAAAGCTTGTAGTTCTTGGATCGAATCCTTCTTAAGTCTCTCTCTTTCTTAGTCTCTTTAATCTCTCTAAGTCTCTCATACTCTCTGATTCTGATTCAAGTTCATACAAGTAAACCAGAACCCTTTCTCTTCATCATCTCGTGTTTATCATTGCCTTAAAGGCTTGTTCATCACACACAAACCCAGATCCACATACTCTGGTGAAAATCCAACAGTCAAGTGGGTTATCAGGTCAAAGAAAGTATTATAGACAAGGATGTCTCCAGAGCACAAAACAATATGACTCTTCCATCTATTATGCATATCAAAGAAAATATTACAGACCCAAATATCATCAAGGATCAAGTTCACACATTCAGAAGCAGAGAGTTCTAGTTTCAATTGTGCAACAGGTTTATCAAAGAAAGTGTTATACGCTAGAATATCCTCAAAGAACAGTCCTACACGTTTAGAATCATTTTCAGCACACAAACAATCAATCTCAAGCTCAGAGATATTTGCAGATTTCAAAATTTCAAACCTAAAATCAGAATGATGCAATTTCGGTTCATGCAACTTCCTAGGTTCTTTCAAGACATATGTGGATGCAAAACAGTCATCAGTGATCAAATCATGCCTAGGAAAATGCACAACAAAACTCTTCTCTTCAGTTCTAGCAAATGAATCACAAGGTTGTCTAAAACAGAAATCAGTTTGTTTCAACTCAAGCTCTAAAACCTTTTCAAAGTGATCAAAGCTTTTGCTATATTTCAGAAACTGATCAAGACTCAAAACATGACCAGAAATGTTGTTTTTATTATTTTGAAAATGTTTTTGATCAAAGAGGTTTTCTGGTTCCAGTCCTTTAAAAGATCTAAGCAAGTTATCAAAAACAGAATTTGAAACACAAAAATCTTTTACTTTGTCAAGACCAAAACGTTTTGTCTTTAGTACTCATTTTAACACACATTATAGGCACAGAACTAACCACTTTAGCTTCCTTACAGTGCTTTTGCTGGTTATGAGACAAGGGTTTAGGAGTTGGGTTAGACTGCAAGCTGTTCTGATGTTCCAACTCTTCTCCTTGTGTTGATTGCTCTGGTTGTCTCTCTACTGATCCTTCTTTTGCAACCTGTGACACTGAAACAAGGCTACTCGGTTGCACCAGTTTAAGAAAAGTTAGTTCATCACAAGAAGTACTGAAATTGAATTCAGGCTGAGGTAAGAAAAGAGAACACTCTTGTTCTGTCCCAGACTTTCTTTCTACCAAAGATGTTTCTGTTTGAGCTTCTTGAGTTGGTGCAGTTAAATCTGATTGTGCAACTGAGTCTGGTTCTGCAAGTTTGAGGTCTAATACATCAGTGAATGGAGCTTGGTTCTGTACTTCTAAGGATGGACGTGTAGTCTTAGCCTGATTGAGTTGTTTCTCCACATCCCTGAACGCTTGTGAAATTGCCTTCCTTATGCTATCTTCAATGGGACACGTTGAGGTTTTGCTTGATGATCCAACTGGACTTGAGTTCTTGATGTCTTGTTGAGCATTCACTGCCTTAAGTAACAGCCTTTCATCCTTAGTGAGGACTCCTTTCTGATCTCCTGCCATGGTACCTGAGACAAGAGAAAGATTAAGCCAGTAAGTAGTTCAAGGAGTACACGAGAAGTAAAAAGGAAAAAGATCAACACCAAAAGGATAAGCTTGCTCGGCAAGATAAGAGAAAAAAGGATAGCGGCTAGGTTTTTCCAATTCTAGGGCTTCCGCTTGCAAGCAAAAAGGAAATTCTTCTAAATCTTGTCTAAAACTTCTCTAAGATTTCGAGCAGCCTAACAACTTAGATCTACTCGTGTTCAAGGTGATTAACAAGATTTTCAGAAGAAACAAAGTGATCTAGGGAGACAAGAACTTATGCGGCTAGGGTTAAAAAGGAACTAGGGTTTCTGCTTAACAAGTAAAAAGGAAAATCTCAAAATTTCGCCTAGAACACAAATCAAACTCGAGCAGCCCTAAGACAACTTAGATCTACTTCTGTTCAAGATGATTAAGAAGATTTACTGATGAAACAAAGAGATTTAAAGAGAAAACGAAACTTCCCTAACCAAAGTTGCTCTGATACCACTTGATGCGCCCCTAGGATGCTCTTTGGTTGATAGGGATGGATAGATCCTTGCAAGAACGAATCAGAGACTCAAGTTCTTCAAGGTTGTGGATTGAATGGTGACACAAGAGGGATGGAAGATCTCTTGATACTCCTAGATGAACAAATCGGATATGACACACCAATTTAGACACCCTTAGGTCTCTGGATATTACACACCAGAACTCGACACACTTTCTAGAGAGAGAGCCGTCAAGAGAGAAAAGAAACTCGTGGTTTATTGATTGCTTGAGTACAATAGGGTTAGGAGAACCCTTTAAATAAAAGAAACCAGAGAACAGGCTCTATAGGGTTTCGAAAATAATAAAAAGGAAAACAATAGTTTAAAAATAACATAAGCTTTAAAATGTAATAAAATGTGAACTTCTGCTAGTCTTGGGCCGAGATAGAGCCTAAGTGATGTGTAAGACAAGTTGTGGCCTCGTTAAAAACCTTCCTCCAGAAAACCTCGTGGGACAAAACCAAAAGCAAGGAAAAGAGCACGCACCAAGTGTCTTGTCTAGACACTAACTCAGCTTGATGTAGAGATGGCTTGAATGGTGATCAAGACATCTCGGATCAAACCTTGTCCAAGACTTTCTTCTTGTTGTGGATGTGAAGTGAGTAATCCAACAACATTATCCTTAAGTTTCTTGACTCTGGAACGAGTCATGGGACCTTCTGGAATGGCTAGAGCATCATCACCAGGCTGCTGGTGCATTGTGGCTTCATGTGGCTCATCTAGACTCTCCTTGTTCTTCTTAGTGATCCGGTCCATGATCACATCATCTAAGCTCCCTTTGTCCTCTTTAGTAAGCTGGTCCATGATCACATCAGAACCAAGTGAGCCAGCATATGCAAGCTCCTAAGATGCACCATTGGAACATGGTGGAAAGGATTCTGCGGTACTTGAGAGAAGCACCAGGGCAAGGAGTTTGGATGGGTTGAAACAAGAGTACTGAGATAGTAGGCTATTGTGATGCTGATTGGGCTGGAGATAGGGTTGATAGTGTTAGAATAAGAGATTATGATGTGTATAATGAAGAAAAGTGAAGTATTTGATGAAGAATGATGAAGAACAGATGAAGAATGATGATGAACAAGTAGAGAGAGATGATGGACGAGTTTGAGAGAGAGAGAGAGTGTGTAATCAGAATGGGAGACTTATTCTCCTTAGTTTATTTCTCTGCTTCAGTACAAAATATATAGAGACAAACCAGAGATAAAGAAAAGAATAAACAAAGGGAAAAGATTAAAATATCTTGCTGCTGGAACAGGTGAAAAGGACAGGTCATAACAGCTCTCTCTCCTTAAGCAGAACATGTGATCTTCCCATTCAAACTTATTCAAACTCTTGCCTCTGGTCAAACTGAACCCCAACGTGTCTCTGGTTCCTTAGCAAGAGTTTGGCTCCCAAGTTTTACCTTCCTTGCCTTGCAAACCAAGCTAGGTCATCTCTGTGTTAGAATTCATGAGTGTTTGTCTCATGTCAAGAGAGTATTCAGTCAACTTGTGACTGAATTCCCTTCTACCAACAACAAGAACTCACAACTACAAGGAAGAGACAATCAACTTGTGATTGAATCCTCTCAGCAAAACACTCTACACACCATCTGAATCTAACAAGATAAAGTGGCTGTGAGATTGATACAAGAACTAGAATTAAACTATCTCTAGTATGAATCTATCCTTGTGAAGTAACACAACACTTATAGTTTGTGTGCTTAAGACTAAAAAGAGATAGAATCAGTAAGCTAGAGTAAGAGAAGATTAATAAAGAGTTTAGAGGTGATTTTAACAAGTATTAGGCTGCCTTAAGAGAGGAAGAGCTAAGGCAGCCTCTAAACCATGATGCTTAACTCCTTACATTATAAATATTGATTAAACACAAGCAAGAGAGAGAGAGCCACGAATTTAGAGTGAGAAACTTGTTCTTATTATTAGAATGAAGAAGAAAAATGCTAGTGATGGAGTTCACACTGGCATGTCTCAGGAAAAGGGGTGTAAATTCTTAACCATGAAGAATTTGACCATGAAACCAATTGTCCTACATTCTACACTCATCAAGGGCACGCGGCGAATTGGAATCAGTCCAAAAAGAGTTATGGTTTGGAAGTTACACCAGTTACAAGTTGCAGGTGTTCTGCTGCCCGCTCAAGCAAGAGTGATTTAATCTAGAGTGGCTTGGAAGGCAAGGAAGCTGAGAGGCTTTCTCAGCTCAACCTGAGCACGCCTAAGAGAGCTTCTAGAAGGGGATTTGAAGTTCAAATGTGGATCTACAAGTTCAAATTCAAATTGGAGTTGTTGGAAGTGGATATTACTATTCCAAACCCAATTATGATGTTCTTGTCTCCTTGTCCCCTTTCATGCAAGTTTAAACTCTATATATGTGTTGTATCTTGATTCTGAATGAATTAAGTAAGAAGAACAAGTTTCTCACTCTAAATTCGTGGCTCTCTCTCTCTTGCTTGTGTTTAATCAATATTTACAATGTAAGGAGTTAAGCATCATGGTTTAGAGGCTACCTTAGCTCTTCCTCTCTTAAGGCAGCCTAATACTTGTTAAAATCACCTCTAAACTCTTTATTAATCTTCTCTTACTCTAGCTTACTGATTCTATCTCTTTTTAGTCTTAAGTACACAAACTATAAGTGTTGTGTTACTTCACAAGGATAGATTCATACTAGAGATAGTTTAATTCTAGTTCTTGTATCAATCTCACAGCCACTTTATCTTGTTAGATTTAGATGGTGTGTAGAGTGTTTTGCTGAGAGGATTCAATCACAAGTTGATTGTCTCTTCCTTGTAGTTGTGAGTTCTTGTTGTTGGTAGAAGGGAATTTAGTCACAAGTTGACTAAATACTCTCTTGACATGAGACAAACACTCATGAATTCTAACATGGTATCAGAGCCTTGTTGCTCTTCTTGGGATGAACTCACTTCTTTTGTGTCTGTTTCTTCATCTGAAACTCTCTCTCTCTCTCTGACTTAAATTAGTTTTGAGGAGCTATGTGGCTAGGATTCAAAACTTGGACAGTAGAGAGTTTAGATGAGTTATGATTTCAAAATCTGAGTGTTTACTCAAGATGCAAGTCTTTAAATGTTTTTTTTAAATCAATGACTCTCCCCTTGATCTCCTCATTGTTTAAGCTTTTGGATGAAAGAATAAAGTCTGTTCATACCTGCTTGAGGGAGGGAGAAAAGATTAAACTTGTGTCTTGAAAAACACTTGAAAAAAATCGATTTCAAAGATATGTGTGTCCTTTGAAAGGATTTTGAATTCTGAAAAATGTTTTGCATTGTGATTTCAAACTCTTTTATTCCTCTCCTCTTGTTTCTCTTAATAAGCTTGGGCTATTAAGTCTGTACAAATATATGCTTGAGGGAGGGAGAGTGATTAAAAGATTGTTTTGAGTTTGAATACTCTTGAAAATATTTTGGAAATTGATTTTTCTTATGAAAAGGTTGTGGAAAGTATTTTTTAAAATTCTGGAAAAGTACTTTAAAATTATTTTTGATAAGTTCTTGATGAATTCTTGGTTTATTAGAACCATTGTAAAAGGATTTAATTCCTTAGGAAATTGCTTTAAATTACTTTGCAAGATTTCTTTGAAAGAAAAGGTTTTCAAACCATTTGTGAAAAGGTTTTCTTCTCTTGGCCTTTATGGCCTTTGAAATTGGTTGATGGACAAAGAATTGTGTTCCATTCAACCCTTGTTCTTTCCTCCAGAAATCACCTTTGTGTGATCTAATCTCTTAATGAGTTATTTTTGTTGTTAAGGTTGCAGGAATCCCTTGAAAGGAACATGTCCTTGCATCCATGTAATGAAAGACTGGTTGAGAAGTCATTGCCTCTCCAGAATTGGTGATCAACCATGAACGCCTTAGAGCTGTGGTTTGATGTTTTGCTCAGCCATAGAACCTTGAAGGTCATGGACTGAAGATGCTTCCGCTTATACTCTCCATCTCACCATCATCCACGACACTTTTGGTTACTTATATTCTAAGTCTTGTTATCATATTCTTACAATCTCTTTCTCTCATTTTACAATGATCATTCACTCTCTTTGGCACTCTTGGAACTTCCACAAGCGTGAGTGTGCCCTCACTAGGAAGTTCCACCACTGATTCTGTCTTTGATGTTCTAAGTTTACAGATTCAAATTACTGATATGATCATAGTCTCATTGAGGCATGAAGTTAAATGTATGGGCACAGAACATATCTGAAGTTAGAACCGATTGCCCCAGCTTGAAGAACCTGGTGTGAAGAGTCTGGTGGAAAGCGATGCATCAGCTTGACAGAAGGAGTCTATTGCCTGGAGGTGCAAGCGCATACTGAAGTTAGAACCAATGGAGACCTTTTGGGTGAAGTTGATGGATCAGCTCAGATGTGACTGGTTCTCTCCCAGTTTGATCATGGACCATGCCATGGATCATTCTACTAATACTCTGGTTACTCATTCTCTCACTCTCTTGTTACTCATTCACTTACTCTCTGGTTACTTATTCACTGGTTACTTTTCTTAAATCATTGGGATCAGAATTGGTGAGTTATCAAGATCTGATCCTAGTGTGTGTGGTCTAATTCTTGCTGGAGTTTGAGTGGTGTTTCAGGTACACAAGTGTTGTCTCTGTTCATCACCAGTCCAAGACAAAGAATAAGGACATTGTCCATGCTGATCAGAGCCTACACATGATGTATATTCCTGTGTCATTCAGAGCCTACACATGATGTACATTCCTGACCATGGAGAGATGTTTTGTGTGTGAAACCGGTTGAAGAAGCGCAGCCTGTTTGGGTGTTGAGCTCCTGGTTCAAAAGACTTACAAGAGGCAGTGGAGAAAAGACTAAGGGAGGAACCGGTTGACTTAAGCGCAGTTGTAGGGGTGATGCGCTCCTGGTTTCAATACTCAATATGCTCACTTCCAAGCTTGATCCTTCACTTATTCTCTCCGGATCAAGCTTGAGGAGGGGTAATGGTGAGCTATCCTGAAGGTCCAAGTCGTCCATTGCCTCACCTCAGATAATATGGAGGATTCAAGTGTCCAAGAGACACTCCTCACCATTCATACCAACCATATGCAAGGGGAGTAACCATTTCAATCTATAAATATGAATTGATTGGTTTATGCCTTGAGAATTGATGCAAGTGTTTATGCACTATGTAGAAGGTACTTGGAGTTCTCTATAGCAGAAGCTGACCATAACTCTCCTTGAAGATATTAAGAAGTCACAAGAAAGAGGGAGACAACAAACCAGCTTGTAGAAGAGATGATCCAAGAAATGATATGCGCAAGTTATGGACTTCATACTTGCTGTTTAAGAAAGGCCTTGATCCAGAGTCTATGTGTCCAACCACACTGGTTCTAAGACACATAGAACTCATTGGCCAATCCCTAGGCTTTGTAGAAGTCCACTCTTTTTCCCTTAGAAAGTTTTGTCCCATGAGGTTTTCTTGCTAAGGTTTTTAATGAGGGAGCTTCTTCAAGGTTCCAAGCTTGCCCAAGGATCTCCTATGGTCAAGCTTGAGGGGGAGTATTAGAATGAAGAAGAAAAATGCTAGTGATGGAGTTCACACTGGCATGTCTCAGGAAAAGGGGTGTAAATTCTTAACCATGAAGAATTTGACCATGAAACCAATTGTCCTACATTCTACACTCATCAAGGGCACGCGGCGAATTGGAATCAGTCCAAAAAGAGTTATGGTTTGGAAGTTACACCAGTTACAAGTTGCAGGTGTTCTGCTGCCCGCTCAAGCAAGAGTGATTTAATCTAGAGTGGCTTGGAAGGCAAGGAAGCTGAGAGGCTTTCTCAGCTCAACCTGAGCACGCCTAAGAGAGCTTCTAGAAGGGGATTTGAAGTTCAAATGTGGATCTACAAGTTCAAATTCAAATTGGAGTTGTTGGAAGTGGATATTACTATTCCAAACCCAATTATGATGTTCTTGTCTCCTTGTCCCCTTTCATGCAAGTTTAAACTCTATATATGTGTTGTATCTTGATTCTGAATGAATTAAGTAAGAAGAACAAGTTTCTCACTCTAAATTCGTGGCTCTCTCTCTCTTGCTTGTGTTTAATCAATATTTACAATGTAAGGAGTTAAGCATCATGGTTTAGAGGCTACCTTAGCTCTTCCTCTCTTAAGGCAGCCTAATACTTGTTAAAATCACCTCTAAACTCTTTATTAATCTTCTCTTACTCTAGCTTACTGATTCTATCTCTTTTTAGTCTTAAGTACACAAACTATAAGTGTTGTGTTACTTCACAAGGATAGATTCATACTAGAGATAGTTTAATTCTAGTTCTTGTATCAATCTCACAGCCACTTTATCTTGTTAGATTTAGATGGTGTGTAGAGTGTTTTGCTGAGAGGATTCAATCACAAGTTGATTGTCTCTTCCTTGTAGTTGTGAGTTCTTGTTGTTGGTAGAAGGGAATTTAGTCACAAGTTGACTAAATACTCTCTTGACATGAGACAAACACTCATGAATTCTAACATTTATTACTTGCTTAATTCAGAATCAAGATACAACACATATATAGAGTTTAAACTTGCATGAAAGGGGACAAGGAGACAAGAACATCATAATTGGGTTTGGAATAGTAATATCCACTCCCAACAACTCCAATTTGAATTTGAACTTGTAGATCCACATTTGAACTTCAAATCCCCTTCTAGAAGCTTTCTTAGGCGTGCTCAGGTTGAGCTGAGAAAGCCTCTCAGCTTCCTTGCCTTCCAAGCCACTCTAGATCAAATCACTCTTGCTTGAGCGGGCAGCAGAACACCTGCAACTTGTAACTGGTGTAACTTCCAAACCATAACTCTTTTTGGACTGATTCAAATTCGCCGCGAGACCTTGATGAGTATAGAATGTAGGGAAATTGGTTTCATGATCAAATTCTTCATGGTTAGGAATTTACACCCCTTTTCCTGAGACATGCCAGTGTGAACTCCATCACTAGCATTTTCTTCTTCATTCTAATACTCCCCCTCAATCTTGACCATAGGAGATCCTTGGGCAAGCTTGGAACCTTGAAGAAGCTCCCTCATTAAAAACTTTAGCAAGAAAACCTCATGGGACAAAACTTTCTAAGGGAAAAAGAGTGGACTTCTACAAAGCCTAGGGATTGGCCAATGAGTTCTATGTGTCTTAGAACCAGTGTGGTTGGACACATAGACTCTGGATCAAGGCCTTTCTTAAGCAGCAAGTATGAAATCCATAACTTGCGCACATCATTTCTTGGATCATCTCTTCTACAAGCTGGTTCGTTGTCTCCCTCTTTCTTGTGACTTCTTGCCATCTTCAAGGAGAGTTATGGTCTCTTTCTTGTGACTTCTTGCCATCTTCAAGGAGAGTTATGGTCTACCAGCTTCTGCTATAGAGAACTCCAAGTACCTTCTACATAATGCATAAACACTTGCATCAATTCTCAAGGCATAAACCAATCAATTCATATTTATAGATTGAAATGGTTACTCCCCTTGCATATGGTTGGTATGAATGGTGAGGAGTGTCTCTTGGACACTTGAATCCTCCAAATTATCTGAGGTGAGGAAATGGACGACTTGGACCTTCAGGATAGCTCACCATTACCCCTCCTCAAGCATGATCCGGAGAGAATAAGTGAAGGATCAAGCTTGGAAGTGAGCACATTGAGTATTGAAACCAGGAGCGCATCACCCCTACAGCTGCGCTTAAGTCAACCGGTTCCTCCCTTATTCTTTTCTCCACTGCCTCTTGTAAGTCTTTTGAACCAGGAGCTCAACACCCAAACAGGCTGCGCTTCTTCAACCGGTTTCACACACAAAACATCTCTCCATGGTCAGGAATGTACATCATGTGTAGGCTCTGAATGACACAGGAATATACATCATGTGTAGGCTCTGATCAGCATGGACAATGTCCTTATTCTTTGTCTTGGACTGGTGATGAACAAAGACAACACTTGTGTACCTGAAACACCACTCAAACTCCAGCAAGAATTAGACCACACACACTAGGATCAGACCTTGATAACTCACCAATTCTGATCCCAATGATTTAAGAAAAGTAACCAGTGAATAAGTGAATGAGTAACAAGAGTATTAGTAGAATGATCTATGGCATGGTCCATGATCAAACTGGGAGAGAACCAGTCACATCTGAGCTGATCCATCAACTTCACCCAAAAGGTCTCCATTGGTTCTAACTTCAGTATGCGCTTGCACCTCCAGGCAATAGACTCCTTCTGTCAAGCTGATCCATCGCTTTCCACCAGACTCTTCACACCAGGTTCTTCAAGCTGGGGCAATCGGTTCTAACTTCAGATATGTTCTGTGCCCATACATTTAACTTCATGTCTCAATGAGACTATGATCGTATCAGTCATTTGAATCTGTAAACTTAGAACATCAAAGACAAAATCAGTGGTGGAACTTCCTAGTGAGGGCACACTCACGCTTGTGGAAGTTCCAAGAGTGCCAAAGGAGAGTGAATGATCATTGTAAAATGAAAGAGATTAATAACTAGAAATTGAGTATTAAGTAACCAAAGTGTATTAGATGTAACCAAGAGTATAGTGGATGATTGTGAGATGGAGAGTATAAGCGGAGGTATCTTCAGTCCATGACCTTCAAGGTTCTATGGCTGAGCAAAACATCAAACCACAGCTCTAAGGCGTTCATGGTTGATCACCAATTCTGGAGAGGCAATGACTTCTCAACCAGTCTTTCATTACATGGATGCAAGGACATGTTCCTTTCAAGGGATTCCTGCAACCTTAACAACAAAAATAACTCATTAAGAGATTAGATCACACAAAGGTGATTTCTGGAGGAAAGAACAAAGGTTGAATGGAACACAATTCTTTGTCCATCAACCAAGTTCAAAGGCCATAAATGCCAAGAGAAGAAAACCTTTTCACAAAGAAATCTTGCAAAGTAATTTAAAGCAATTTCCTAAGGAATTAAATCCTTTTACAATGGTTTTAATAAACCAAGAATTCATCAAGAACTTATCAAAAATAATTTTAAAATACTTTTCCAGAATTTTAAAAATACTTTCCAAAACCTTTTCATAAGGAAAATCAATTTCCAAAATATTTTCAAGAGTATTCAAACTCAAAACAATCTTTTAATTACTCTTCCTCCCTCAAGCATATATTTTTACAGACTTAATAGCCCAAGCTTATTAAGAAAAACAAGAGGAGAGGAATAAAAGAGTTTGAAATCACAATGCAAAACATTTTTCAGAATTCAAAATCCTTTCAAAGAACACACATATCTTTGAAATCGATTTTTTTTTCAAGGGTTTTTCAAGACACAAGTTTAATCTTTTCTCCCTCCCTCAAGCCGGTATGAACAGACTTTATTCTTTCATCCAAAATCTTAAACAATGAGGAGATCAAGGGGAGAGTCATTGATTTAAAAAAAAACTTTTAAAGACTTGCATCTTGAGTAAACACTCAGATTTTGAAATCATAACTCATCTAAACTCTCTACTGTCCAAGTTTTGAATCCTAGCCACATAGCTCCTCAAAACTAATTTGAGTCAGAGAGAGAGAGAGTTTCAGATGAAGAAACAGACACAAAAGAAGTGAGTTCATCCCAAGAAGAGCAACAAGGCTCTGATACCATGTTAGAATTCATGAGTGTTTGTCTCATGTCAAGAGAGTATTCAGTCAACTTGTGACTGAATTCCCTTCTACCAACAACAAGAACTCACAACTACAAGGAAGAGACAATCAACTTGTGATTGAATCCTCTCAGCAAAACACTCTACACACCATCTGAATCTAACAAGATAAAGTGGCTGTGAGATTGATACAAGAACTAGAATTAAACTATCTCTAGTATGAATCTATCCTTGTGAAGTAACACAACACTTATAGTTTGTGTGCTTAAGACTAAAAAGAGATAGAATCAGTAAGCTAGAGTAAGAGAAGATTAATAAAGAGTTTAGAGGTGATTTTAACAAGTATTAGGCTGCCTTAAGAGAGGAAGAGCTAAGGCAGCCTCTAAACCATGATGCTTAACTCCTTACATTATAAATATTGATTAAACACAAGCAAGAGAGAGAGAGCCACGAATTTAGAGTGAGAAACTTGTTCTTATTACTTGCTTAATTCAGAATCAAGATACAACACATATATAGAGTTTAAACTTGCATGAAAGGGGACAAGGAGACAAGAACATCATAATTGGGTTTGGAATAGTAATATCCACTCCCAACAACTCCAATTTGAATTTGAACTTGTAGATCCACATTTGAACTTCAAATCCCCTTCTAGAAGCTTTCTTAGGCGTGCTCAGGTTGAGCTGAGAAAGCCTCTCAGCTTCCTTGCCTTCCAAGCCACTCTAGATCAAATCACTCTTGCTTGAGCGGGCAGCAGAACACCTGCAACTTGTAACTGGTGTAACTTCCAAACCATAACTCTTTTTGGACTGATTCCAATTCGCCACGAGACCTTGATGAGTATAGAATGTAGGGAAATTGGTTTCATGATCAAATTCTTCATGGTTAGGAATTTACACCCCTTTTCCTGAGACATGCCAGTGTGAACTCCATCACTAGCATTTTCTTCTTCATTCTAATACTCTGGTCGAGTTGTGTAGACAAGATTAAAATACTCGACCAGATCACTTCCTCTTCTCTTCTCTTTTGCTTCTTCTTCTCTTCTCTTTGGTTCTTCATCTCAATACTCCTCCTCAAGATTGACTATATGGACTGGTCAAGCTTGGAAACATGAAGAACCTCCCTCATTAAAACCTTAGAGTGCAAAACCCAGTGGGATAAAAACACACCAAGGAAAAAGAGTAGAGGCCTTCATGCTAGGAGAGTTAGTGAGAAGTGAGGTCTATGAGTCCCAACTTAGAGTGGATGAACTCACAGACTTTGGTGCTTGCTGCTTTGGTGAAGATGTCAGCTAGCTGGTCTTCACTCCTTGTGTAACAAGGTAGGATGATCTTCTTCTCCACAGCTTGTCTAACCTTGTGGCAGTCTACTTCAATGTGCTTAGTCCTTTCATGGAAAACTGAGTTGCTGGCAATGTGAATGGCAGCTTGATTATCACAATGCATGGTGATTGGTGATCTAGTCTCGATCCCCAAGTCCCCAAGCAATCCCTTGATCCATATCAACTCATTTGTGAGCTTTCTTATAGCTCTGTACTCTGCCTCAGCACTTGAACATGACACAACCTTCTGCTTCTTGCTCTTCCAGGTCACTAAGTTGCCTCCAATGAATGTACAATAACCAGTAGTTGATTTCCTATCAACCCTATCTCCTGCCCAATCAGCATCACAATATCCAGTGATCTCAGTGCTTCCATTGCATCCCATCCAAACACCTTGACCAGGAGCTTCTCTCAAGTATCTCAAGATCCTCTCCACCATGTACCAGTGATGAACCTTAGGAGCTTGCATATGCTGACTTACTTGGTTCACAGCAAAACACACATCTGGCCTAGTGATAGTTAGATATATGAGCTTTCCAACCATCCTCCTATACTTCTTGACATCTTCAAAGGGAGTGTTCTCAAACTCCCCCTCTCTCAGTATCTTGTAGCCTTCTTCTAATGGAGTCTTAGCTTGTCTTCCTCCAAGGTTTCCTGCCTCATTTAAAAGATCAAGTGTGTACTTCCTTTGGGATAAGAAAAGCCCCTCTTTAGAGCGGCATATTTCAATCCCTAGGAAGTACTTCAACTCTCCCAAATCCTTGATATCAAATGCTGATTTAAGAAACATTTTGGTTGAGAGAATACCGTCCTTGTCACTGCCTGTGATGATAATGTCATCAACATATACTAGAATGACCACAATGCCTTGTTGACTGGTTAGAGTGAAGAGGGTGTGATCAGCTTCAGACTTCACAAAACCTCTTCCATTGAGTGTTGTCCTTAGCTTGTGATACCAGCCCCTTGGTGATTGCTTCAAGCCATAGATTGCCTTCTTCAGCCTAAGTACATTCCCTGGTTTGACAAGGTTTTCCAGACCAGGGGGTGGTCTCATGTACACTTCATCTTCTAACTCTCCTTGTAGGAAGGCATTCTTCACATCCATCTGCCATAGATCCCACTCCAAGTTTACTGCTAAAGAGAGGATGATCCTTATGGTGTGTAGTTTGGCGACTGGTGCAAAAGTATCGAGGTAGTCTTCCCCATATGTCTGAGTAAACCCCCTTGCTACTAGCCTTGTCTTGCGCCTCTCTACTGTTCCATCAGCATTGTATTTGATGGTGAAGATCCAACGACTTGTCACTGCTTTCTTGCCTTTGGGAAGCTCAACTTCATACCAGGTATCATTGACTATCATTGCATTAGTCTCATTTCCAACAGACTCTCTCCACTCTTTATGCTCCATGGCTTCTTCATATGATCTTGGAATATATTCCTGATCCAATTCCCCAATGAAGACTAGATGTTCCTCTGGATACTGAGCAAGAGAACACACTGCATTTATTGGATGATCCACTGCTTCAGCATTGAAATAAACTCTTGTGTTGATCCAGTTTGATGTAGGTTTCTTGATCCTTGTACTTCTTCTTAGTGGCTGAACCTGGTCTGCCTCTTCTTCTTCATGAACTTGAGTAGGTTCAGGTTCAGGTTCTTGTTCTTCAACACCATCCTGATCATGAACTTCTGAACCATCTTGAACTTCTGGTTCCTGTCCATTGCCCCCTTCAGGATCAGGATGAGTGATTCCTTCAGATTCTTTTCCAGTCTCTTGACTAGGAGGAGCCTCTCTAGTGGTCTCCTTTTCTTTTGTGAGACTGATTCCAAGACTTTCCATAATAATTCTCAGATTGTTGGCCTTGTCTGATACTTGAGACAGATCTTTGAGCTCATCCCAATTCTTCTCAGCATAGAACCCTTTGCCTTCCATAAACTTCACATCTCTGGATACAAGTACTCTTCTTGTTTCAGGATTGTAGCACTTGTATCCTTTCTGTGTAGATGAGTATCCAATGAACATGCACTTCATGCTCTTTGCCTCTAACTTATTTCTTTGCTCTCCTGGTATCAACACAAAGCAGGCGCATCCAAACACTCTGAGGTGGTGAATAGATGGTCTGGTTTGGTTCAACACTTCATAAGGAGAGATGTCCTTGAGCACCTTGGTAGGAATCCGGTTGATTAAATAGCATGCTGTTACCACCGCATCACTCCAAAATCTCTTAGGAACATTTGCATGGAACATCATTGATCTAGCCACCTCCATCAGATGCCTGTTTTTCCTTTCAGCCACTCCATTTTGCTGAGGAGTATAAGGGCAGCTTGTTTGATGAACTATGCCATGTCTTGCCAGATGATTTTTGAATGCATGGCTTGTATATTCTCCTCCATTGTCTGACCTCAGTACCTTCACATTAGCCTTAAAGTGGTTAGAGACGTAAGCTTGAAAGTTCATAAAAGCATCTAACACACGATCCTTAGAAGGCAGTAAAGTGATCCAAGTGTATTTTGATTTTTCATCTATAAAGGTAACAAAATACTTATGGTTATCTCTAGAGATACAAGGCGAGGTCCAAACATCAGAGTGAACTAAGTCAAAGCATTTCTCATAAATGGTTTCTGATGTTGGAAAAACAGATTTGCAATGCTTTCCTAAGATACATGCTTCACATTCTAAGTGATTAAATGACATATCAGGCATAATGATCTCTAATGCACGAGTATGAGGATGACCTAATCTAGCATGCCAAGTAGTGCTATCACACACAGATGAGTTACTGGTCATGCATAAATGAAAAGGAGTAGAGGGTTTAGAAAGCTTAGTCTTTTGGAGATGGTATAAACCACCCTGACTGTTTCCTTCACCAATCACCTTCCCTGTCTTAAGGTCCTGAAACTCAACATCATTAGGCCTAAAAACCACCTGACAATTCATGTCAACCGTGGCCTTTTTCACAGAAAGGAGGTTAGAGGCAAAACTAGGCATATAGAAGGCAGTTGACTCTCTATCAAACAGCTTAAGGTTCCCTATTCCTTCTATCTTTACCTTATCTCCATTAGCTATTGTTACATTCCCTAATGTTGAGTTGAGGTATGCTGAGGAGTTAAGAGGTTAAAGAAATATGGATAAGGCGTGGACAGACTGTACAGTGATCAGCATATTCCCTAAAAGATGCTGATGCTCTTCTTGTGGCTCTCCTTGATTGACCGTTTGAAAAAAAGGCTCCTTTCAATTCTGTCCACACATTTTCTCTTCCTTTTGTTTCTGGAAACCCTTGTAGCTCCTCTTTATGTATCCTTGTCGAGTATCAATGAAAAAGCAGTCTTCAGTCTCTCTCTTTCTCTCTTAGGCGAAATGGATCCCTCTACACAATTCTCTTCTTAATCTCTATCTATTCTCTTTGATTCTCTTTGTTTCTGCCTAATCTTGTCTCTATATTCTCTCAATCTCTAAAGATTTCATGGTATCAGAGCCAGGTTACTTATAATCTGGGTCTGTGTTCTTCATTTCAACAGTAAATCTGGGTTTGTGTTCTTCAACAGTAAAGGTTGAAACTTTTTCGAGATTCAAGGAAAGTTTGAAGCTTTCTTTCACTAGATCTAAAGTCTTTCGGGTTGATTCATCTCAAAGTCTCAACCTTTCCTGGATTTGAAACTCTAGTGTTCTTCAGCTTCATAAAGACTCAAGCTTTTCCGGATCTGGGTACTCAAGAACAAGATGGAAGGAAACAAGATGATAACGATACCAGTTACTCTTAAGGGGAGTGGAAACTACCTCCTGTGGTCAAGGCTGGTGAAAACAGCTGTTGGAAGCAAGGGTTTATGGAACCACATCACGGATGGACCTCCAAAACAAGTTGCTGAAAAGGAAAAAGGCGAAGGAGCAACTGAGCTTGCTCTAGCTGATGAGAACAAATGGGTTCAAGAAGACATGACTGTTGTCACCGTGTTGCAAGCTTCCCTTGAGACCTCAATCCTTGAAGCTTACAGCTACTGTGAGACAGCAAAAGACCTATGGGATACACTCCAGAAGGTCTATGGCAACACATCTAATCTGAGCCGTGTGTTTGAGGTGAAAAGAGCTATCAACACACTTGTGCAAGAAGAGGTGGAGTTCACCAAACACTTGGGGAAGTTCAGAGCCCTATGGTCTGAACTGGAGATGCTCAGGCCGAGCACAATGGATCAAGACATCATCATGGAAAGGAGAGAGCAAGATCAAGTCTTTGGCTTGCTACTGACCCTGAATCCAGTATACAACGACCTGATCAAGCACATCTTGAGGTCATCTAAACTGCCATCCTTGGAGGAAGTGTGTGCTCAGATCCAGAAGGAAGAGGGTTCGCACGGATTGTTTGGAGGAAGAGGTGATCTTTCTTTAGCAAACAAGGCAGAAGCTACTCAAGCTAACAAGGCAATGTACAAGCCTGAGGAAAGGAGGTATGGTGAGGATAGGAGGTTTGGAGGCAATTGTGATCATTGCAAGAAGCCGGATCACAAGAGGAGTCAGTGCTGGATCCTTCATCCCCATCTCAAACCAACCAAGTTCATGAAGGAGAGGGAAGGAAGAGCTCACCTTTCCAATGAAGCGAGTGAAGCTGGTCCTTCTGGAAGTGGGTTTACTGCTCGTGAAAGTGAAGGGAAGGCTATGGCATCTCATCACCCTTCAGTCAAGAAC
Source organism: Moricandia arvensis (assembly GCA_905132765.1). Classification (NCBI taxonomy): domain Eukaryota; kingdom Viridiplantae; phylum Streptophyta; class Magnoliopsida; order Brassicales; family Brassicaceae; genus Moricandia; species Moricandia arvensis. Next base: position 19,623 of record CAJHQP010009175.1, read on the forward strand.
ATGGATCAAGAGCCCATAAGGAGGTCCGACATTGATGCTCTCATCAAAGCTCTTAAGGAGAATGGTAACACACTCGGAAACACCCTTGGTTATACTCATACTGCTTATAGAATGCCTAAGACTCTTGATCAGATAGTTGCTCTAGGAGAATCACATAGATCATATACTGCGTCTAGTGTGTTAACTAAACCATTAGTTGTTGATTCTGGTGCCTCTCATCACATGATAAGTGACACCAGTCTTATAAAGAATCTAGAACCGGCTTATGGTCATGTTATGATTGCAAATGGTGATAGAGTAGCTATAAGAGGAATTGGAACCTTGAACCTGTTTGATAAAGAGTCTAGAGCTTTCTATATGCCTGAGTTTACATCAAATCTCTTATCTGTCAAGAAATGTACTAATGATCTTCAATGCAATGTCATCTTTAGTCCTAATGATGTGAAGTTTCAGGATATTGAGAGCAGTAATTTGATTGGGAAAGGAGTAACCAAAGGAGATCTTTATATGCTTCAAGACATTACCCCTATTTCCAATTCGAGTTACTCATTTAGCTCTGTTTCTACTTCAAATAATGATTCATTGTGGCATGCTAGATTAGGTCATCCCCATGTTAGGGCCCTTAGTTTAATGTTACCAGGTGTCATGTTTAAAAATAATGAGTGTGAAGCATGCATTTTGGGTAAACATTGTAAGACAGTCTTTAAGAAATCAAGTACTATCTATGAGAAGTGTTTTGATCTTGTTCATTCTGATGTTTGGACTGCCCCTTGTTTATCTAAAGAGAACTTCAAATATTTTGTTACATTCATTGATGAAAAATCCAAATACACCTGGATAACACTCATTAAAACTAAGGATAGGGTGCTTGATGCTTTTAAAAATTTTCAGACTTATGTTTCTAACCATTATAATGTCAAGATTAAGATTTTCAGATCAGATAATGGTGGAGAATACATGAGCCATGCTTTCAAAGATCATCTTGCTAAACATGGGATCCTACATCAAACAAGTTGCCCTTACACTCCACAACAGAATGGAGTGGCTGAAAGGAAGAACAGGCACCTAATGGAAGTGGCAAGGTCGATGATGTTCCAAACCAATGTCCCAAAGAGGTTTTGGAGTGATGCTGTGATGTCTGCTTGCTATCTTATCAACCGGATACCAACCAGAATCTTAGAGGATCAGTCTCCATTTGAAGTGCTGAACAAGGTCAAACCCTCTTTGGATCATCTAAGGGTATTTGGATGTCTCTGCTATGTGCTGGTGCCAGGAGAAATGAGGAACAAGTTGGAGCCTAAGAGTACTAGAGCAATGTTCATCGGTTATTCTACAACTCAAAAGGGATACAAGTGCTTTGATCCTTCAACAAGGAAACTGTTAGTATCTCGGGATGTCAAGTTTTTGGAATCAAGAGGGTACTATGAAGAAAAGAGCTGGGAGGATCTTAAGGATCTAGCTCAACCATCTGATAAGGCTGCAAGCCTTAGGATAATCATGGAAGGTCTTGGGATCAACCTAACTCAGGATCAGCAAGGTGTGCCTAAACCACATGAAGCTGAAAAACCATCCCACCTTGATCATGAGGGGGGCAATGAACCAGGAGATGAAGGTCATGAGGATGAGAACTCTGGAAGTCCTGATCAAGATGTGATGGGACATGAGTGAAAGTTTATTAAGAATATGGTGAAGAACACTCAAGAACAGCAAGAACAAGAGAGAGAGAATGGAGAAAATCCGTGAGAGAAGAGAGAGAGAGTAAAAAAGTAAAGAGGAGGTTTATTTCTCCTTAATTGATTCAGAATCAATTTTACAACACATATAGAGCTTATTTTCGACCAAGAAGGTCCAGCAGACAAGGAGACAAGGGGACAAGGTAAATAAGTGAAAGAAACAGTATTTGCTTTGGTTTGAATTTGAATTTGAATCTGGCAGGAGTTCCCCAACGTCCCTATACTGTATTCATACGGTTTCCATGTATTCATACAGTATAACACGTGGGGATACCTTGCTCCTCACTCCTGGTTCCTTCCTAGACCTTAACTTGCCTTGTACTTCACTTCAGAGTGACTTGTGTGTCAAGTCATTCCGTACATATGTACGGACTGCCTTCTCTCCCAAGTAAGCTCATCCTCTTCATTTCTTTGTCTTCTTTATTCGTTAAGGTCAATACTCCCCCTCAAGCTTGATCCAATGCAATGATCAAGCTTGGAAAACCATGAAGACTTCCCTCATTAAAACCTTAATATGCAAAACCCTGTTTTTGGGACAAAAACATACTAAGGAAAGAGTAGAAGCTCCATGGCTAAGAGGATTATGCCTTGGTAATGTCAGTGAGTCCAAGTTTAGGATAAATGGACTCACACACCTTGGTACTTGCGGCTTTAGTGAAAATGTCGGCCAACTGATCTTCACTCCTTGTGTAGCACGGCAATATGACTTCTTCGATCACCATTTGCCTCACCTTATGGCAGTCCACCTCAATGTGTTTCGTCCTCTCATGAAACACTGAGTTTGAGGCTATGTGAATGGCTGCTTGGTTGTCACAATGCATTGTGATTGGAGAAGTGATCTCGACTCCCAAATCTTTGAGTAATCCTTTGATCCACACCAACTCGTTTGTCAGCTTCCTCATGGCTCTATACTCTGCTTCAGCACTTGAACATGAAACCACCTTTTGTTTCTTGCTTTTCCATGTGACCAGATTGCCTCCTATGAAGGTGCAATAGCCTGTGGTTGACTTCCTATCATTCCTATCTCCTGCCCAATCAGCATCACAATAGCCAACCACTTCTGTGTTGCCATTACAGCCCATCCATACTCCTTGTCCAGGAGCTCCACTAAGGTATCTGAGTATCCTTTCCACCATTTTCCAGTGATGAACCTTTGGCACTTGCATATGCTGGCTCACCTGGTTCACAGCAAAGCAAATATCAGGTCTAGTAATTGTTAAATAGATTAGCTTACCCACTAGTCTTCTGTATTGCTTTGGATCATCAAATGGTGTGTCTTCATACTCCCCCTCACGTAAAATCTTGTAGCCATCTTCTAGAGGAGTCTTAGCTGGTTTCTCTCCAAGCATACCTGCTCCATTCAAAAGGTCAAGTGTGTACTTCCTTTGGGACAAGAAGAGCCCCTCATTAGAGCGGCATACTTCAATTCCAAGGAAGTACTTTAGCTCACCTAAATCCTTTATCTCAAATACAGATTTTAAGTAAGCTTTTGTGGTTTGTATACCTTATTTGTCACTCCCTGTGATGATGATATCATCAACATACACAAGGATGACTACTATACCTTGTTGGCTGGTGAGAGTGAATAGAGTATGATCTGCCTCTGATCGTCTAAACCCTTTTCCATTAAGGGTGGTACTGAGTTTATGATACCAGGCTCTTGGTGATTGCTTTAACCCATAGATAGCCTTCTTGAGCCTCAAAACATTGCCTGGTTTGACTAGGTATTCCAGACCAGGAGGGGGTCTCATGTAGACTTCATCTTCTAGTTCCCCTTGAAGAAAGGCATTCTTCACATCCATTTGCCATAAGTCCCACTTCAAGTTGGTAGCAAGAGAAAGGATGATTCTGATGGTGTGAAGTTTTGCTACTGGTGCAAAGGTATCAAGGTAATCTTCTCCATAAGTTTGAGTGAATCCCCTTGCAACCAGCCTTGTCTTCTTCCTTTCTGGTTTACCATTGGCTAGGTACTTGATGGTGAAGATCCATCTACTTGTTACTGCCTTCTTCCCTTTTGGAAGTTCAGCCTCATACCAAGTATCATTGTCTATCATGGCCTGAGTTTCATGACCCACTGATTCCTTCCATTCCTTATCCTCCATTGCTTCTTCATAAGATCTTGGTATGTATTCTTGATCCAAGTTGTATTTACCTTAAGGAA
>CAJHQP010009176.1:0-23514 GCA_905132765.1 Moricandia arvensis
CATCTCCAATGTGAAAATTAAAATTTAGAATTTAAGATTTTGAATAGAACTATCATCTAGTATTTTAAAACTTGTTTAAAAAAAATTGTATGCATCGAGAAGGTTTTTACCAATTGGTAGATGGAGAACATTTCCGGTTGAAACTTGTGTGTTAATTCCGTTACATAACTAAACGCACCGTTTAAGCATCACCGACACGACGGCGTCTCAGGTCATTTTCTGATCAACAACGTGGAACTCGTGGACAATACATTTTTTATCAGCCACTAGCCGAAAGTGGCCTCTCTGCTTATCACGTGGTGTCACTGTCACTAGAGAGACGAGAATTAATTTAATTATTACTGTAATACTCTCTCAGCTCAGGTGGACATAGTCACATAGACATAGTCGTGTGTCCATTGGAAGTTGGCAAAAGCTCCGATGACTCGATCGAATGGCTTTGACAAATGTTCTACAGATTTAAGTCAACATTAAATTAAACTCTAAATTAAAATAGAAAAGGTCAAAAATACAGAAAGGTCAGGAATGCTATTTTCTAAAAGAATTATTATGTTTTCAGTGAAAACTTAGATGAACTTAAAAGTCTACCGTGAAAACCAATGTTTGAGAGATTCATTAGATGAGAGACAAACAAAATGACCAATATACTTTAATATTTGCCAATTGATTACAAGATTTAAAGTTTTTGTTTCTCTCTCATGTTTTTTTCGTTTTCCTGCAATAAAAAACAAAATGACCCAATGGCATTAACTCACACCACCTAAATACTGTTATCGAGGGAAAATGACCTTTTTTATTTTCCAAAGCTTTGATTGGTATTTATTGGATGAAAAAAAGTAAAGGTGGAAAATGGAAGAAATAAAGAAGTGAAACTGACAGCAAATTTCTTTTTGTTTAAGTGAGAAGAAAATATTATTCTACATTTACTACTTTTTGGACTAAATGAACTGAAAACTATTTTCACTTGATTGATGAGAAGTGGAGTAACTAGACAGAAGAAAACATTTACTTTACTTTATTTACTCTAAACATGCTATACAATCACACTCCAAGTATTTACAATCAGCATTTAAAGTATGAAGCGAGCAAAATTATTTTTCATTGACTATTCTAATCTTAGTTTTGACAATTAGTTGTTCTTTAAATTTTATTTACAAAGTGATTTTACATATGTCATTTGTCAATCAATTTTACTAAAAATATGACATTACATACCGTAAATGACTACATGACTTATGGCTAAATATGATATGAACATATTTATTTTTAATTTCTGTTTGTGATAAAAAATAGAATATATGATAATAAACCAGACATCTCATTAAAATATATAAAATCAAATATGAAATTAAATAATATAATAATAGATATATTAAAAATTTATAAATTTATTTAAGTCTATTTTTACAATCATAAAAATTATTACTAAAACATATGTTCAAAAAATTTATAAAATCTTTTTAAAAATTAAAGTTTAGTTGTACCATTTGTTTGCTTTTGTTATTTACAAGTTTTAGAAATTCTATTTAGTTTTACTTTTGTGATAGTTATACAATTTCAATTTTTTTTTCTAATTTTATACAAACTGATTTAATATATATTAACCAAAGTAATAAATGAAAATCTATCAATAATTTCAAATATATACATATCTATTCTCAAATTTAATTTCAGATAAATAATTTTTATTTCATCTTAATTTATGCTTAAATAAATCAATATTTATATTATAATATAGGTATAAAATAATGAAATTTAAAATATTAATAATTATGTTTAAATATAATTTAAATATAGGAAAACACCTAATTAGTTGAGGAATAATCAGTTTTTTGAAATCTAACCCAAATCTGTGTTTGGAACGGTAAACCATGTAACCGCGTATGTAATCCAGTTTAAGTTTTAGAAATTTTTTTTTATTTAAAAACCAATAAAACTCGAAAAAATCTTTTAACTCAAAATCCATACCGATTGAACCATTGTTTGAAGCAGTACTTAACTTTTAGTTCTTTTTCCTTAGATTTTTCAGTTACATTATTAAAATTTGTTTTGTATTCTAATTAAAAAATTAGGTTTATAGTTTTGCATCATGTGGATTATGATACTATTGACAAAATGTAGTTTTGAATTGTTGAAACCCTAACCTAAACATAAAATAAAATATTGTATTTTTTTTGAAACTAAACTCAGATTACAACATATGAAGTTAAAAGTCAACTACCAAGAAAACCAATAATTGAGAGACTAAGGGCTTGTTTATTGGAGGTCTCTTATCAATCATTCTTAATTTTTTTAAGAGATGATTCTTAGTTTTTGACTAAGAAAACTTTAAAATTATCTCTTAAATAAGAGACATAAGAGCCGTCTCTTAAAAAGAAAAATTAAATTAAATTAAGAATCTCATCCTAAAAAACCGAAGCCTAATTAGATGAGAGACAAAAACAAAACCATCCATTGTAATACCCTCCTATCTTTTTCATTTTTGATTCGTGTTATTTTAAGACTTTTTATATACTATTTTGGAATAAAAAGTGTTTTATATAAAAACTATCGAAATGAATAACAAGTACTAAAGTTCGTTGTCACTTATATTCTGAATAGATTTTTAGTTTTATGCCCAAATTAGTTTTATTTTAAGTTATTATTCTTTGCCATTTTAATTAAAAATAAGAAATAACGTCAACGAAAGCCCTTTCTCAAAAATAAAAATAAAAATAAAATAACGTCAGCGTAAAAAAATATGATTAGTGTTTACTTGTTTGCAATTTGTTAAGTATTTGATTATGAACGGGTGACAACATCTACCAAGCCACGTGTACCGAACAAACGTAAGACATGTCCGCATCGTAGACTTTCCTCCCGTCGTTAAAATAAAGTTACAGCGATAAAAGATCGAAACGCCGGACCGTCTGAATACGTCATCATCCACGTCATTAACACCGACACGTGTCAGTGAAAGACCCGCATGCCACACGATCCATTGGCTCGTTCGGTGGTAGCCTCCGGTCTCTAATCCCGTGGCGCTCTTTCTTCTTCTTCTCTCTCTCTATTCCCCAAAATATTTGGGCACAGAAGAAGAAAAATAGAAAATAGAAAAAGTCTTCTCCTTTTTTATGAAATACCAAATTGAGAAAAAGAAAACCCTAGCACGTCTCCGCCGTCTTTGCTTTAGATTCAGATTTGGTGTGTTCTAATCTTCTGGGTTCCTCGTCTCGAATCGCCTTTCAATTTCTCCGGTGAGTTTGGAGTTTTTTTTTTCTCGAATTTGTTGAAATGGAATAGCTTTTTATAAATCGCTGTTTATGGGTATTTTAAAGTTGAAAGCTTTAATTGTTTCACTTCTTCAAAACTCTTGTTTGATTTGGAAACTCATATGCTACTTTTTGTTCTTTGTAATTTAGCTGTGGTGAAGAGCAACGTTTGAGTTGAGGTTATTAGGAATCATTCAAGAGATTTGTGCAAGCTTCTGTATTTGTAGACTGTGCTTCTTTGTAATTAGCTGTGTTGAAGAGATTTGGAACCTGTCAAATGTCATATGGCTGAAGACAGCCTACGAGTTGGTGGTATGATGTCTTCTGGTTTAGCTGTTTTACTGAATGGTGAAGACGCCAAGGAGAGTTCTTCAAAGACTCGTATTGTTCCACATTTTGATTATTCTATGCACCGGCCTTTAGAACGGACTCTCGAGTACATATTTGGTTTACCAGAGAAGTCAGTTGGTTCAGTGGATGGTGGTAAAGTAGACAGCAGCTTGGTTCGAACGTTGATCAAGAATCAGTTCTCTAAGCTTCATTGTGGGTTAGATGGTAAAATGAGTCAGAGAGAAGGAATCTCTGTTGTGAACCACGGTGTTGGACCTGTTGTTGGCATCGAAGAGTATAGCATATGTGGTGAGATCAGGATTGTGAAGCCGCCTCTTGTACTGGAGAGCTTAGCGCTCTTCAGCAGCACCAGGGCTAACGCTTGTATCTGGAAAGGAAAATGGATGTATGAAGTGGCTTTAGAGACCTCGGGGATTCAGCAACTTGGTTGGGCTACTATTGCTTGTCCTTTCACTGACCAGAAAGGTGTGGGTGATGCTGATGATTCATATGCTTTTGATGGTCGAAGGGTGAGCAAATGGAACAATGAATCTGAACCTTATGGGCAATCATGGGTGGCTGGTGATGTCATTGGTTGTTGCATAGATTTGGACTGTGATGAGATCTCTTTCTACAGGAATGGTGTCTCCCTTGGCATTGCATTTTCTGGCATTAGAAAACTTGGACCTGGGTTTGGGTATTACCCTGCTATTTCTCTCTCCCAAGGTGAGAGATGTGAGTTAAATTTTGGTGCTTACCCGTTTAAGTACCCTGTGGAAGGTTTCCAACCTCTTCAAGAAGCTCCACCTCGAAGTTCTTTTGCTACAGAGCTACTACAATGCTTCTCAAGGTTGCTGGATAGGCCGGATCGCTCGTTGGCTGATACATTAAGTAGACTTAGGAGGTTTGCTTCTGTTGAAGAACTCTTTTCCCCTGTTTCCCGTGCCATATGTGACGAGTTCTTCTACATACTTGAGCAAGACCGTTTGTTGCCTGAGTACTTAGGACGGGGTGCATTTCTCTCATTCCTCTTAGAGATTTTTAGAACTCAAGCGCCGCATGACTGTTCAAGTTTAGACAGAGTTCTTGATGTGCTTCTTCAGTCCCCACTATCTCATTTGATCTTTTCGCATGTAATAGACGGTCTTGCTTTCAGCTGCAAAACAGCGACGCTTACTCTAACCGAGTGTCCATACTCAGGACCTTATCCTTATCTCGCGCTGGCTTGTCATTTGTTAAGACGAGAAGAATTGATGGTACTGTGGTGGAGATCTTTGCATTTCGAGTTTCTTTTCGAAGGTTTCTTGTCTTGCAGGAGTACCAACAAGCATGACTTACAGCAACTTATGCCTGTTGTTTGGTGGCCTGGATCCTCTGAAGAGATAACCCATGAGAGTAGCATGGGCTTTACAGTCTCTGCTCTCTCTGAAGCCATTAACAAGGTATGATACAATCATTTTCGACTATTTTGCTTGTTCTCTCTGGAACATGAATAACTAATTCTCCTTCTTGGAATTCAGATCGAGGAGAAGCAGAGAAACCTATGTCTCTTGGTCATACAATTCATACCACCCGTATCGCCTCCCCAGCTTCCTGGTTCAGCATTCAGGGGATTCCTACAGAACCTCTTGCTAAAGAACAGAGGCGCAGACAGGAATATGGCCCCTTCGGGAGTCACACGTAACTCAGTTCTTGTCTCTCTGTTCTCAGTTATACTTCACTTTTTGTCAGAAGGTTTTGAAATGCTGAAGAGTAGTGAAGCTGTCCGTCACAATGTTGGTTTCCTTCATAGAGGTGGTCAGCAGAAGTTTCCATTGAGTTTGTTTCTGAAAAACGATCCACACCGAGCTGATATAACTAGGCTCGGCGGGTTGTTCAGTCATATATCAAAGTCCTACCCTACGGATGACCAAGAAGAAGAAATAATGCGGTGGGAAGAAGGTTGTATGGATGATGTACATAATAGAGTAACTCACACAACCGAGCAGAAGCCATGCTGTTGCATAGCCTATGATACTGATCTTACTAAATCCTTAAAGGATAGAGGAAAGAACACTGCAAAAAGTTCTCGTGGTCAATGTAGCTCCATCCCTGAGAGATCCTCTCATGTTGCTGCAGAGTGTAGTGGTGGAAGTTTCAGTGAAGAAATAGAGGACAAGCCCAGCACGAGTAATCAGTCTGACCCTGACTTTGGTTATCGTCCAGTAAGATTTATGAGGACTTCACTACAAGAGAGTAGAATATCATCTGCTATACTAAGCGAAGAGGAACTGTTAGATTCTCTATTGCTATTATACCATATTGCTGTTGCTCCAAATTTTAAGCAGGTAAGTTTAGTTTTCCCTTTTGTTTAGATTATGTTGTATGGTACATGCATATGCTTGAAAAGTTGATTGAATGTCCTTTTGCTTAGGCATCATACTACATGTCTCAACAAGCGCAATCAATAACACTTCTTGAAGAAACGGATAAACAAATAAGAGAACGAGCTTCTGGTGACCAATTAAAACGTTTGAAGGAAGCTCGCAAGAGTTACAAGGAAGAAGTGATGGAGTGTGTTAGACATTCTACCTGGTAAGTTTCACTTAATTCTTAGAGTGTAGTGATGAAGAGGTTTCAGTCAACTCTATGTTTTCGGCTTCCTCATCCTGAGTCGCTTTTTATAGGTTTCGTATCTCATTGTTCTCTCGGTGGAAGCAAAGGGGAATGTATGCATTGTGCATGTGGGTTGTTCAGTTACTTCTGATTCTCAGCAAAATGGATTCTGTGTTTGTTTATATTCCAGAGTTCTACCTTGAATCTTTGGTAAATAGCTCAAGGCCTCCACTTTAGGAGATGTTCCTACAACTTATTTTGGTTGCGTCATCTCTGTTTTTCAGCGTAATACTTAAGCTTACAGTCTCTTTGGTATATTTTTACCTCAGGTAGATTGTTTCCATGTGCTCCGCAAGAGTGATCCTCCGTTTGTTCCATCAACAACGTTTATCAAACAAGGACTGTCATCATTTGTATGCTTAAATCTCTTTTTTTTTGTCTTTCTCTCGTTCATGGCTGAGTTTAGTTTAATTAGCTCATAGTTAAATTCTTGGGGTTTCAGATAACTTTTGTAGTTGCACACTTCAACGATTCAAGGATATCGAACACAGATCTTAGAGACCTACTTCTCCAATCAATATCCGTCTTGGTACAGTACAAAGAGTACTTGGAAGCTTTTGAGAACAACGAGGCAGCTACACGCCACATGCCTGCATCTCTACTGTCAGCGTTTGACAACAGATCTTGGATCCCTGTCACAAATATATTTCTTCGTCTTTGCAAAGGTTCCGGGTTTAGTTCTTTGAAGAATGGGGAGTCTTCGTTTTCATCTACTGTCTTTCAGGTTGGTTTGATTGTTGTATCATCTTTTCTGTTTGATCCTCTGCTTGCATGGTAGATTTTGATTTTTCTTTGTCTTGGTCTAGGCTCTTCTACGAGATGCTTGTATCAATGATGATGAGCTACTCTCTACTTTTCTTAACCGGCTATTCAACACACTGAGCTGGACCATCACTGAGTTTTCTGTCTCGGTGCGAGATATGCAAGAAAAGTATCAGGTTAGAGCCTAAAGCTTGGACCCTTTTGATTTGTTCTCTCTGAATGATTGTGTTGTGCCCTTGCAAGTATGTGTAGTCCTCTACATGCTTATCTTTGACCGTTTTTTGTTTTGTCTTGTTTTTATGCAGGTAATGGAGTTTCAGCAAAGAAAATGCTGTGTGATATTTGAGCTTTCAAGCAATCTCGCAAGAGTCTTAGAGTTCTGCACTTATGCAATACCACAAGCATTTCTTTCTGGGACGGACACAAATCTTCGTAGGCTCACTGAGTTGATACTTTTCATCTTGAATCACATGACCTCAGCAGTAGATGACGAGTTCTTTGATCTGTAAGTTCATTAAAAATGTTCTAAACAGCTCTTAAACAGTTCAGTTTAATAGATTATTTTTCTTCGGCCAGGTCACTTAGACGGCAAGGACAACCTTCAGAGAAACTTAGCCGAGGAATCTTATTAGCTCCTTTGGTTGGTATAATCTTGAATCTCTTGGAGGCTAGTGAGGACTCAAAACAGAAGCAACAGCATGACGTAGTTGGTCTTTTCGCAAGCATGGACTGTCCTGATACAGTCTATTGCGGGTTTCAATACCTCTTGGAATATAATTGGGTACGTAAGCTCTTTACTCTAGTCTCTTACCTTGTCTGCTTGCATTACCAACACATGATCTTTTCAGGATGGTTGTGTAAGCGGGGATGATGCGTATGTGAAGAAACTTGGACAGCTTGCGAGTTTCTTGAACCACCTTGTGAACCGAACATCATCACAAGAACCTGCAAGACTCGAAGAGTTGTTCAACAAAGACACAACAGATTTGGATGACAACACGTGCTGTATCTGCTACGCGGGTGATGCTAATGCGATGCTTGTTCCGTGTTCACATCGATCATGTTATGGTTGTATTACTAGACATCTTCTCAACTGTCAGAGATGTTTCTTCTGCAATGCTACGGTTGTTGATGTTGTAAGAGATAACGAAGAAGAAGACACATGATGATGATCACAGATGAAGCACTTGAAGCTCAGGGTAGTTGCAGCAGCTGCCAGCAGACAGCACATAATAAAAGGATTTTAGGTGGGAGGAGAAAAAAAGAAAGAAAGAAAGAAGAAAGATTATATAGTATAGGATGATGAATAAGACCAGATAAAAACAAATGTCTGATAATTTTGTATTACCTTGGGTCTGAATCTGATGGTTGCTAGGTCTTCTTTCTTCCTTTTTTCTTGTAGATATGAGAATGAAATGAAAAATATTTAAAGACAATGTTTTGATTGGTTTCTTCCTTGTTGAGCAGTGATTTGAAAGTGGGTTGGACCGGTACACCTGGTTTGGAGATACAAAATCTTCAACCACGCACATTTGGCCGGTTCTTGGTGTCAGATTCAATCAATAGAAACAGCAATCTTATTTCAATTTTGAAAAATTGATCATAGAGTTGAATGATGCATTAATACACACCTTAAGTTAAGAATTATATCATTAAAGGCATGTTTATTGGTGATTTTTTAGTAAGAGTTCTTAATTTTTTTTAAGAGATATTTTTTAGTTTTTAACTAAGAAAAACTAAAAACCGCCTCTTAAATAAGAGATTTAAGAGTCACCTCTTACTTACAATTTTTTTCTAAAAAAAAGAAAAAAAATTAAATTAAATTAAGAACTTCATCCGTAAAAGACAGGAGATAAACATGGTCAAACTATATCAACTGAAATTAAACATGATTGTGACAGTGGTAGGGCCAAGAATTTGAGGTATTACCCCTGGATCTTGTCTTGTGACTCGCCGTGGGGCAAATGTTAGTCGATCGATTTAAAAAAAATTAACATGCATGTGTAAACTGAGTCGATTTTAAGTAGAACGGACCAAATCGACCAAATTTGAGATGTGAGTATCTTCTAACCCACATGATTAAAAAACAAATTGTGAAAAAAATAAATTTGTTAAAATATATAAAATATTAAAATTATACATTGTTAGTTATAAATATATAATTTTATTATTTTTTTTATAAAAATAATAAATATATAATAAAAATAATTATTTTATTAAATTTATTATTACTCGCGAGTTACCCATAAATTTTAGTGGGCGGATTGACCTGCAAACCTAACCCTAGGTGGGGGTTAACCCGCGAACCTAACCTAGGTGGAGGTAGCACTTGGGGAGGGGGGTCAACTGACCCCTATGATTTTTTGAAATTTTTTTTACTTGTATTACCAAAAGAAAATTTGGTACAATATGATAAATTTAGCTTATTAACCCCACTAATAATATTTTTTAAATACAAAGCGAACCCATGATTTGCTTTCTTTTTAATTGAACCCAGGAATCTTTTGACCACTCAACACGTGATTTTTTAAAAAGAAATTAATGTTTTGTCTTTGATTTTTGTCCGTTTTCAAAATTATTTGATTAGTAAAAAAATTCAATCTGAAATTTTTGTTACTGATTCAAACCTTCTAATATTTTATAGTATACAAATTTTTCTTTTTTAACATGTTAGTATCTAAAATATTCTAATTTAAATATTTAAATATATTTAATAATTATTTTAAACTCAATATATTTAATTAAAAAAATATTGACTCCTATAGATAATGTGGCTGACTCCACCACTGTACGGTGACAAGCACGAACAATCAAAAATATTGCATACTATAATTGATACTTTTTAAATTAAATTAATCATTACATATTTAAATAAATTTATGAAAACAAAATTTGACCCAAACTTGAAAGTCGACCTTATAAATTAAAATCATACTCAACTATAATCAATTAAAAGAACTTAAATACAACATTGAATTTTATGTGCATGTTAATGATTTTTGAATAAATTTTAATTGTACTCTCTAAATAATTAGTTCAATGAGAAAAGAATCTAGTTGTAGTTTACAATATATATATAGCATTAACTTTTTATGTATCTAAAACAGTTTGGTAAACAAAAATTAAGGTTTGAAATATATTTTTTAAAATTAAAGATGAAAAATAACTTAAATGGAAGTTGAAAGTTATTTTGACTTTTTTATGTAGGTTAACTATTTTTTTGACGCTTTCTCCTATATCAAACTATAACTTCATATTATGTTAATTTTTTTGGGTCAAAATGTTCACTTTCATATTTTTTAAAATAATCAGTATAACAAAACAATTGTTGAACCTGATTGATCCAAAAGAACTTGTGGTTCATTTTGACAATCCCGTTTGCAAGATATCATTTTGAGATGATTTATTTTTAATTATTAACTTGAATGTATTTTCCTGGTCGTCTGAAGTTTCACTAATAAAGAAAAGAAAACATTACATTGAAAAATGATAACATAGTACAATCAAACTCCTAAGGAAAGAAGAGAAAAATAACATGAAAGCAAATCGACGATCAGTAAATCGCATAGTACTTTAGAAGGTCAAAATGAAAATTTATGTTACAAAAGAGTCTACCAAATACTATTTTATTTCAAAAAAAAAAAAAAAAAACACTCCCAAAAAGCAAACAAGATGAAAAGTACAAACATAAACACAAACACACAAGTCTTTAAGAGTGTCAATCAGAATCAGTTGATCTGACCAGGTTGTCCTGAGCTGTAAGGTGGTCTTGGTCTCCTTCTTGTCAATCTTGCAAACATCGCCATAAATCCCGTTTCTTGAACCTATATACATAAATATGGCTTTAATTATACATATTATGACTTCTAACAACAAATTCAATTAGGGTTTAGTTCCTAAATTATATAAATTTTCAAGGGGATTCACAATATAACCAATAAGAAAAAAGAGCAGGCCAGGTTGAGAACAGAAAGAGCTTACAGTTTCAGTTCCAGGGTCTTCTGATGATGATGAAGATGGTGATATAGATGAGGACTCAAGACCTAGACACTTCAATATGGCTTGAACAGTTTTGTGAAAGACAGAAGATGGAGAGTTGAGAAGAGGGTGGTAAACTTCCTTTTCTTCATCTTCTCTTCTACTGCTTCTCTTTTCTTCTCCATTAACTTCCATTTTTTGTTCTCTATTAAATTTTTCTTCTTCTTCTACTCAGTGCATTAACTGCTGTTATTTGACCTCACCTGCTTCTCTGTGTTTTACACACACACACACCACCCTACCTTCATTAAATACCTCATCTTTTTTTCTTTACTTTTCTATTTCTAAATTTATATTCCTGTCTCACTATAAGTATCACTTTGACATTTTTTACAAAGATTAAGAATATTGTATAATAAACTAATATATCTTGATTTAATACATAATTAATTAAATAAAAATAATTTAAATAAAAATAATTTAAAAAGGTAAAAGATGAATTTAATGTATAAAAATGCACTAAAATTTTAGAATAATACTTATTTTAAAACAGAAAAATACTTATTCACACTTATTGTTTGCAGATGACAGTCTCTTTTTCTGTCAAGCACGGCAGGAGGAATGTCAGGCTATCATCAGGGTTTTAAAGGAGTATGAAGGGGTATCAGGTCAGCAGATAAATTTCAACAAATCTTCGATCCAATTTGGTCATAGGGTGGTAGAGTCCAAAAGGCAAGAATTACGAGATATACTGGGAATCCAAAACTTGGGAGGCATGGGTACCTATCTCGGGATGCCTGAGAGTTTAGGCGGCCCAAAAACTTAGATCTTTAGCTTCGTCCAGGACAGGTTACATAACATAGTCAATGGCTGGACTCTTAAATTCTTCTCTAAAGGAGGAAAGGAAGTGATGATCAAGTCTGTGGCAACTGTGCTCCCTAATCATGTAATGTCATGTTTTAGGATCCCTAAAACGACAATTAAGAAGCTAACAAGTGCAGTAGCACAGTTCTGGTGGAGCTCAGGGACCTCCACAAGAGGCATGCATTGGAAATCCTGGGACAAGCTCTGTATTCCCAAGGAGAATGGTGGATTGGGTTTTAAGGATCTATACGATTTTAACACAGCGCATGTTGGGCAAGCAATTTTGGAGGCTGATTGAAAAGCCGGACACTTTATTTTCTCGAGTCTTCAGAGGGCGATATTTCAGGAATGTATCTCCTTTGGAGCCCCTCAGATCTTACTCTCCATCTTACGGGTGGAGGAGTTTGGTCTCTGCTAGATCTCTGGTTAGCAAAGGACTAATCAAACGGGTGGGAACAAGAACATCCATTTCGGTGTGGAATGATCCTTGGCTTCCATCCACTCGCCCGAGACCAGCAGAAAAGAATAATCATGACACATACCCAAATCTCACAGTAGATTCTCTTATTCATCCACAATCAAGGACGTGGAACCTGGGGGCAATCAGGTCTCTCATTGAGCCTATGGATGCGAAGATAATTGCGAGCATACCACTGAGCAGACACCCAGGAGTGGATCGCGATGGTTGGCATTTCACAAAGTCTGGAAAGTATACGGTTAAATCGGGATATCAGGTTGAACGTATTTACCCGGATAGGGTAGGCATGCCACCTGAAATTGGACCATCGGTCACCCCGCTCAAGGCATACTGCTGGAAGGTTCGATGCCCTCCAAAAATAAAACATTTCCTATGGCAAGTGATATCTGGATGCATCGCGGTTAGGCATAATTTAGTAGCTCGGGGCATTAAAGGGGAATTAGGATGTGACAGGTGCGGCGCATCTGAGGAGACAATCAATCATGTTTTCTTTGAATGTCCCCCAGCGCTCCAAGTCTGGGCACTCTCGCCAGTCCCAACGGATCCTGAATCTTTTCCTACTCAATCATTATTCACCAACCTTGATTACCTATTTTGGAGAATAACACCGCCCATGGAGGACCACATGTTTGCGTGGATTTTATGGTACATTTGGAAAGGCAGGAATAATAAAGTGCATATTAACCTCGACACTGACCCAAGGGATACTCTTCAACTCGCTAAGACTTCTGCAAACTTGTGGAATGAGGCACAAGTCAGGCCGTCACACCATCTACCACCGCTGGGGAATGGGAGGGAGGAGACACTGCCCAGTATTCTGGGCAGATGGTGTTTTGTCGATGGATCATGGAAAGAGAATGATTTTTTCTCAGGCCAAGGATGGTGTAGTACACTAGAAGGATTTGACTGTTTAGTGGGAGCCAGGAACACAAGGCACGCCCAATCACCGCTCCATTCGGGGTTGGAGGCTCTAATATGGGCGATAGAATGTATGCAAAATTTAAGGCAATATACAGTCACTTTTGCTATGGATTGTTCCCAGTTGGTGAAAATGGTATTGGAATCCCAGGAATGGCCGACTTTTGCTTCCTATCTCGATGACATTACGGCACTGAGAGAGAATTTCCACAGTTCAGAAATCATCCATATCTCTCGAGCACACAACTCCAAGGCGGATAGTCTAGCACGCAGCGCGCGGAAGCAATCCTCCTTTGTGCTTCATATGGATATGGAACTACCAAGTTGGTTTACAGAGTCGTAGAGTCTGTAATAAGTTTGATGCCAAAAAAAAAAAAAAAATAAACATAAATTGACACTTAATATAAAAGTGAAAAAAATATGTTTTAATATTTAATGATTAAGACAACTATGATGAAATCCTTTATCTTGGAACTAGGCCCGAGGTTCCAATTCCAAAGCCCATAATCTTTTCATCCTCAGTAATCACAATATTTAATATTGGTTTTATCCCTAACATCACTGATTCTTCTAAGTTTTGTAAATAATATTTTCCAATTTAGTTATCATAGAAACTGGGGTGAAGTTACGATTAAACGGATAATATTTTGATTCTGTTCATTTCCTTAAATTCGAAAGAAGCAAAACTAATTTGGCCACTTAGCAAAATAAAACGTAATTTACTTAAATAACTGCTATATTAGTGACTAGTCAGGCTTATAAATTGAAATAGTCTAAAACCAAAGCAACAAAGAGAAAAAAAGAGACTCAGATAGTCTTATATTACAAAAGAAAGCCAAATCTAAACGAACATGAAATATAAAATTGGACTGCAGTGCATTCTAATGATAACAACAAAAAATAACTAGTAAGCAGATTCTGAAAGATATTTTTTGAGCAAAAATTCAAATACTCATAATTAAATATTACAATATATATATATATATATATATATATGAGAACTTCATGGTGAGAACCTTCATTGAAATTGTCTAATCTATGTTTGTAACAATCCCACAATATTAAATATATGTAGGAAGTCATGCTATGGGCCATATTTTTATATCCCCATCCTTGAACTCTATTTTTCTTTAAGAATTATTTTAGATATCTTCGTAAGTTGGGATACCCTGATGTAATAAAAAATAATATATTATTAGATTATTCATATAGTTCGGTTATCTTGAATAGATGTGTAGCGAACTCACAGAGGGCTTTGTTTCTTATTGTTCATAATTTTGCTTATGGATCTTTATTATTGTCGTCCTCTTTACCTCTTTGGACCAAGGTTCCTTTTGCAAGATGAGTTCTCTCTTACGAAAACTCAAATAAATGTTCGTATTTATTATTCTATCAGACTTTTGTTTTGTCTTCTTTTGTTGCCTAAAATAATAATTATTCTTGCATGGACAACGTCCTTTTTTTTTGTTTTGATTATATTCTATTTTACTTGAGGTTAGAGATCTAACGTTACAACTATTATATTATTGTTACTTGGTCTTGAAAACCAGTGTCCTTCTCGTCTCTATTCACTTGTTTTCTATCCTTTCTTCGAACCAAATACATTAGATATTAACTAGTTTAATACAAAGGATGATGCAATGTTAAGAATGTTGACAAGTTCTACCACATTCTAAAACAAATGCTAACTAAATGGTTGGACGGTTGAGAGTAGGTATTTCAAGTTTTTTTTTAACGATTAATTATGAAGTGCAGTTGTTTTATATCAAATTGTGTGTTATACTGTCTTATCCCAATCTTCATTATTGATTTCTACACTAGAAGTCAATCCATCAACGCCGAGCCGTGCGAGCATTTTTAGTTGTCAGAAGCGAATCATAAAATTTCTATAATAATAGTAAAAATATACATTATAAAGAAAAAAACTATACATAATTAAATTGACAAACAAAATATTAATCATACAACAAGATTCTTGGTGTCTCAGAAAAAATATTATCAAGATTCTTTTTATTTTTAAAATAATAATAATTAAGTATTAATTATTAAAAAAAACTTAACTAATTTTAAAGTTAGGATAATTAAACTACTCAATGTTTTAATGCCATAATGGAACAAAGATAAAATTTTATCAACTTTATTTTCCAATATTTCAAAAAGGCATTTAAAACTATAATCCTACTTCTAATTTCTCTTATTCTTTAACAATTAACAATTGATTAAATGCTTAGGAAACCCATATACTTCTAAGCCCATATTTTCAAAATCCTAATTATTATAATAGTGCTTTTATCGTGTAATTCAAATTCTTATAAAATTATGCCTCTCGTAGTAATAGATGACTAGATTTTGACCCGCGCTTTGAAAGCGCGAAATTATTTTTGACACAAACCAAACTATATGAAATAAATTTACATTTTTGATTATGTATCTATATTTAAATGTTACACATGAAGCGTTATATCCAGTGTTTCGGATCACGACCCAGACCCGCGACGGTTAAATTGACTAACCGATGACTTTATATGGAATCCGTTTTTTCTTTTTAACTCGTTATTTATTTTTTTTATAAAATCCGCAAAAATACTTTGAAATTTGGGATTCGATTACTGGTTGAACCTATAGGTGGCCCACTATACAATACAATTTGACTAAAATTTTCATATTTAAAGTATTTTAATCTATGAATGTTTAGATGAATTATAGATATATTATAAATGTTATGCTCTTATTTTACAAAAGTTAGCCATACAAAATTTTAGTCAAACCAATTTATTATTTTGTTGTAAGCGTAATGGATCAATATTTGAGAAAATGCATACTAAATTAGAAATAGATTTAGCATCAACGATTCATATATGTTTATTACAATTTATTGATATAACTTTGAAAAAATGTAATTTATTATTTATTTATTTAGTTTACTTTTATTGTTCACATGTAATTGAAAATTTTCAATGTTTTGTTTTTGGTTTATTTTTAATTTAATTTATATTATATATCTAATAATAATATTTATTATTAGATTTTAACCCGCACTTTAAAGCGCGAGATGAATTTTATTCAAAATTTTATTTTGTTGAAAATTAGAAATCTTATATAGATCTTTTTTTATAAAAATATTTGTTTTAAAATATATATAATAAAAATTAAAAATTACATAAATATAGTTTTATGAAAATAAAATAATTTATTTATATAATCTGCCTCGTATCAATTTTACTTAAATAAAAGATATTAAAAATATTATTAAAATATATTCTTATGAAAAGATACTTAAGAATATCTTTTTAGATATCTTATTTTGAAAATATTAAATGGTTAGATATATTATATATTTAATAATTACTAACTTAGTTGTAGGAGAATAAATAGGAGAATAAATAACTGTAATGGTCAATAAGATATAAAAATAATAGAATGACTAATTAATAGATAAATCACAACATGTTCAATAGGTCCAAATTAAAAATATGCTACGGTAAAATTCAAATAGGACTCTGTTTTAATATAATAGATGCTCTCAATTTTTTAAAATATATTGCTGCCATAAGCGACGGTTTCCTTTTTTTACACTGTGGCACGGCACTGAATTGATCAACCCTCAATACATTAAGCAATGGGGGGAGACAAAAAAAATGAGAGAGTCATGAGAGATTCACACAAATATTTATCGATGTCGACCGTTTTTTCATCAGTTCTCATTTTCTTACCAAAATTTTTCTTTCGAAATTACATCAATTTAGAATTTATTAATTCTCAGATCGGTGATGCTTCCGAAAAATATTTGTGATCCGATTTGTCAATAGATTGTTCTCAATTTCTTTCGATTTCAAATCGGAATACTACAAGAGTGATTCAAGTGAGTTGTTACACATGATGCATCCACTACACATATGTTATCTCCGGTGTGTCAGTATGTCCATGTTCGATGGCCAAGTCTTTTTAGAGTTAAAAAAAACTATGGGTATTCATATCCAAAAACTAACAAGACGTTATCGCAATAATTGTTTATCTTTCTCTTATTAGTAGAAGATAACCCGACTAAGAAACTACAAAATGAAATGATGGTGTTTACTATTTTCTGGCCGTTGGAAAATGATGAGAATTGTTTAAAGACCAGCGTTAGAAAACCATTCGCAATGGTAAATGAAGAGTTTGTAAGCTATATTTCAATACAATACATTTGTTATCAAATAATAGAGCACAGTGAAGTTTTATTGAATTTATGGAAACTACCATCAATAAGTTAATAGTTTAAGGTTGGAAGTGTATTCTTTTTTTAAATGGCAATATTTGTACAATCACTAAAAATCGACAATCAAAATTTTTATTTATATCTGATGAATTATTAAATCACTAAAAATCGACAATCAAAATTTTTATTTATATCTGATGGAACTTGTTAACAATCACACGCAAACATGTCAAGCCATACATATACTGTACGTAATATTTGTTTCTTAAATTATATATTAATTCGACTCAAAATCAGAAATACAAGCTCTGGTTACCAGTTTGTTTTGAAAATATTCTAAATTCAATTTATCACAAAACTAGCTTCGTCCACCTAGTAAACAGGGTATTTCGCTAATTCATTTTTTTTTCAAATCCTCAAAATCGGTTGCCATTCTCAACTATTAACGAGAACCACAAAAATGAAGGTTTTCTTCATTGTCTAAGATGCCAAGACTTTTTGTATCGTCTCTGAGGTAACTATGTCCCCATGAACTCCACCAAATTTGTCACTATCTATGAGCGCTTGAGGAAGGAAAAAGAAAGAGTTTCGAACATTTCACCTAAGCAACGACGGCAAGAACATCACGAGAAGGTGAGGTACTTAATATTCATTACTAGTAATATATTATCTTTGGCTATGACAATATATATTTTCTCACATACCCTAATATTATATATACATGCAATAATTTTAAGGATATTTTATTTGCCTTAGGACATCCGCAACGGGGTTCTTAAAGGAAATCCTTAGAAAAAAAATAATTAAATAATTAGTAAACTCCATCAATAGTTAAGGATTCGATCCTTAAAATCCTTAAATAAGGACCGATTCTTAGAGAGTCCTTACACTGTTTGCGAGTCACCACGACATGTGGCGGCCCACGGTTTATTGATATATATATATATTTTAATAATATGAAAATGAAAAAAAAAGTGAACAGTTAAAGATTCACATTCCACTATTGTGGATGCTCTTAACGTAACAAAGTATCTAAATTGCAAAAACAAATATAAAGGAATTGTAATTCTACAACCGCTTGTTTTTGGTTGCAGCTAAAAGCTTTTAATTTTAAATAGTGCAAAGGATTTAAATCAAGAAGGCAACTTAATGTTAAGCCTCCTTAACCAAACAGAGTGAAGTATCATGTGGAAGACATCAAACGGTTGAGCCGGACGGTTCACCATAAAATGTCTTCTAACCTTCATAACATTTTTATACAACTTTAAATACTTCTCATGTGGAATCTCCTTCAAGATTTTCTTGATTTCAGAAATGTTTTTAACTGGAATCTCAACCGAAAACTTGTTCCAATCAAGCACATCGTTGAAAGGAAGCGAGTAGTTATCAGATATCACAACGGGGACACATCCTGAGTAGATGGCTTCTACCTCTCTTGGGCTAGCCACCTCGTAGCCACTAGGGCAAAGACAAAACTTGCTATAACCTATCAGTTCGTGATAGTTTTGTCCCTTTGTTAGGTTGTCGTACACTTGAATCTCTTTGTCCTTACCTTTCCAGTGATTGAACAAGATTTCCCTTATGTATCCATGAGCTCTTCCTGCGAAGAAAGCCAAGATGGTCCTATTCTCAGGGCTTTGGCCCATGAACGGTGGTTTTAGCTTCCTTTTAGGAATGTTAATCTCAGGTATAGAGAAATCGATGTTGGGTTTGAAACCTTCTGATGTGTTGGCGTTGCAAAGTCCTCTTATAAAGTTCTTGAAAAACTCTGGTTTACTACCTGACACGTCAGGAGCCTAAAACCATAAGTACACAATAACTAGTCAGTGTTTTTGGTCTAGCAAATCAAAATCAAGTCGGATTATACTCATTAAACTCAACCAAAGAGAGAAAATAATCTGTTTATGTTTTATTCGTTTCCTATATTCAAACAAATTGTAACTGGACAAAAAATAAAACAGATAAAAACCTAATTTCTTAGAAACTTCCTTCAAAATATTTTGAGAAATGCCCTAGGATAATCATAAAAAAAAAGTTGTCACAAAAAAATAGTCTAAAGAAAAAAATAACCAAAAAAGTTTTTAAAAAAGATGTAAATATACATTTATATATTTAGAGTTAAATAATCTAGATTTATGGTTTAGAGTAATAGAGTGAGGTTTCGGGGGTGAGTTTAAAAATTTAAAAATAAAAAAATAAATATTAAAATTTTCAAAATAAAAAGTTTATTTCAGTCATTTTTTGTCTTTAGGACTATTTTAATGACAAAAACTAAAAAGTAGCTATTTGAAGGAATTGCCCAAATATTTTCTTAAATAAACTAATTGGATGGTATATTATGTTCCCTTCATGGTATGTTAAATGATATAAAGAAATTGTGTGTAAGAAAAACAAGTACCCAATCATGGCAGGAAACCATAAAATGATCAGCACCATTGCTTTGGTTCCACAAAGGGTACTTGCGAGCCACGACCTCTACATAGTCATTAAAAAATCGGTGGAGACGAGCCCTGTTATAATCGGCAGGTGACGCGATAGGTTGGTAAATGTAGTGGACAATGTTGGCAACTGAGAAGGGCAAGAAGAAGGCATGAGCTTCCTCAGGTTGGGAAGCCCTAAACCGGGCGCTTGGGCCGGTCATCTCATTTTCCAGCTGGTCGATGAATTGTCCCTCGATTCCATAGATATCGTTGACCGGTCCACCGTGAACCAGTGGCTGCTCTCCTTCTTTGTACGACCATACTTTGAACCTTTTCATCATTTCTATGTGACTTCTGTAATTTTTTTGTGAAGAGTTAGTTTCAGTTTGTAAACAGTAAATCAGAAAAATGTAAATAATGATTTATGAAAGATAAAGCGACAAATTCTTCTAATTTAGAAGTAAGTTAAAACTTTAATATATGCGTGTGAAATTTAATTAATCAGATTAAAAGTATACACATTCAGTCCAGTTAGTGTGAGTAAAAATGTCAATTTATCTCAGTTGACCGAAAATAGAAATCAAACTTCATATTCTTTCTGAGTTAATAAGACTGAGAATTATCTATAGAGGAATTGACTATAAATTAATATAAAAACTAGAAGAGTTGAAAGTTCAACTTAATTTGGCACACTGGCAGTAATTACTCCGTGAAGTTCCGTAGCACCGCATGAGACTGACATGCACTCAGTTTTAGAATTCAGTGGAGAGTTTAGTGCATCTTCAACTTCAAAAGTTAGGCAAATCTCTTATGATATGTTTTTTTTTTGACAAAGAAATCTTTTATGATATGTTAATCTTAGTTCATGCATAGAGGATCTTAAGAAATTAGTAAAACTGGAATGAAAATAAGCGAGGAAAGTTACGGAATGAAAAAAGCCTCTCGAATTTGTTTTTAAAAATTAGTATTTAAATAAGATACTCACAAATTCCATAAAATTTCTTTAAAATGGCAAGTATTTTGGACCATTAAAATGTACTAGATAATTAGGTTTTAAGAAGGGTGTTTGAAACAAAAAATAGTATGAGTTAAAAAAAAAATCATTTAGAACTATTTTAATTTTATTTAGTCAAAAAATTATTTTAAATTTTTGAAAAAAAAAATCCATCATAAAAATGTATATTTTAGAAATTTTGGATTTTGCTGGTACTTTAGACGAAACTTAACATGTTTGATATTGTTGAGAACTCATCATTTATATGTTTAATAAATGATTAGTGCCTTTTTAAAGAAATATATATATATATATATATCAGTGAGCATCTTGCTATTAACTTAACTGATGAAAGGCAAATGAGTTTCTGTAAATTTCTCCCGTTGGGATGTAAGTCATCTGTTCGTCGGACGTGTAATTCTTAAACTTGACGGCTCTTCTGATTGCAATCCTTGCTTTCCTCAACTCTTCTTCTCTTCTCTCAAGATTGCTCCTTTTCTGCCGACATTTAAATTTAATTTTGTTACTACTATTATCTTATCAAATTAATTAGAAAAATAACTCGTACTTCATTTCTACAATAAACCTGCGACCACATTTCTATGCATAAAATATAGTTTAACTTATCAAGTTGACCAAAAGAAAGGAAAAGAAAACACGTTTAAAAAGTTGAAGATCCTATCACAACATTTATATACACCGGTGCTAATGTAACATAAGTCTAACTCGAGTAACATAGCACATGCAACGATCATCATATTGTGTGTAAGCAGAATCTCGTAAGTTCACATATTGTTTTGAGAATCATTTAAGATGATTTCATCATAGCATGTAGATATCAATCAATACGAACTAAACAAGAGGAAACATACACTATAAATATGAATCCGAGATATATTGTATTACCTTTATCGAAATGGGAGGAGAGTTTGATAAAGAAGAAGTAGAAGATGAGGATTGTAATGCGTTGGTGTGGTCAAGAGAGGACAGAGTAAGTGAAGAAAAGAACTGTTGATGTGGAGATTCATTCATAGGGACAAAGCAAAAGACGAGGAAAAGAAGAAGAAGAAACCCTAAAGGAAACCCTAACAAGCAGTAACTCTTTGAAGAACCGTTCGGCATCTTTAATCTTTTGTATGTTGTGTCCACTTTCAGTTTGGTTTCTGAACATTTTATAAGCGATCTCCAGCGGTTATGTTTGACTTTGGAAGCGGCCACTTAATTGAATTCTCCCTACCGGCGTCGATCTCGACGGCAGGTCCCACCACCTCGGGAAGAAATATTTGGAAGAAGTTTACGCATCATCGTTATTTTGGATACGTTATCTCTTCTTTTTTGTAGAAGAAAGTAACCTCTCGGATTTGCTTACTTTCGTAGGAAATTAATCTTTAAACTATTCTACGTAAAAACATTTTTGTGCAGTATTCCAGTAAAATCTTTAGATAGAATAATGGAGTTATGAGAAAAAATTATGCATCATTGCATATATTATATTATACTAGTGTATTTATGTCAATGTTAAAATTCTTTGATGAAAAATATATATCTAAAACACAGAGCATTATTCCAGTAAAATCTTTAAATAGAATAATGGAATTATGAGAAAAATTTATGCATCATTGCAAATACTATAATATAGTGTATTTATCTCAATGTTATAATTCTTTGATGAAAAATAAATATCTTAAACTCTAGAGCAACTCCATTGCATAAAAATACTATTTTGAGTTTTTCAAATTATTAATATTTTATTGAAAAGGTTATATTGTTATTAATAATAATAATATCTAGGTTTTTTGCCAACAATGACTATTATATATCGAACTAAACACCAAATCAAAAATCTAAATAGGTGAAGAATAACAACATAAACCATAGCTAAAAAAAGATTTTGATCACCTTGTATGAGACCATTATGTTATTGCTCTTAGAATATGTCTGATTATAAAGTTAAGAAATATTTTTTTACATTGTTAAAAATTCACAGAGAATTTTTAAAAATACCACTTTTCTTGTATCACTTTTTATTTTTATTTTCATTAAAGAGACATTTTCAAAAATATCATTTTTTTAAGAGATAATTTTTTTTAAAATTAATTGGAATCCTAAATTTTAAATTCCTAAACCTTACCCCTATCCTACATCACCCCTTAACTCTAAACCCTAAGTCTTAGAATAATTAACCCAATGATTATAAATGTGTTTTTCCCTCTTAAAAATGATACAAGAAAAATGGTATTTTTGATAATTTCTCTATAAAATATAATTTTTAAAAAGGAATGGATAAGACAAAGATACCGATAAATACTTATGAAAATATTTTATTTATTATAAACTAGGTGTTTTCTGCACCATGTGCAGAAATAAAATTTTAACTTTAAATTAAATTTAAAACTAAAATTAAATAGATTTAGTAATTCAGAAGATTGATTATCTTTATCTTTACATTGAGTAATATTTCAATATGATTTTAAAATCTTAATATATTTAAATTATTTCAAATATATACATCTTATTACTGTTGTTTTTGTTTTGTAATTTAAAATTAATTATAAATATTTAAATAATTGTCTTTAATATAAGCTAACTTTAGATTATTACAATATTTCAAAAATTTGTCAAAATATATTCATGTTATTATAATCTTTATATCATATAATAATTTT
>CAJHQP010009177.1:0-23514 GCA_905132765.1 Moricandia arvensis
GAGAGATGTTCTTGGTCATACATTATGTCATGCTCTCATCTATCAGGCTTACTATGTATAAGCTATTATGCGTAAATCGCATGAATGAATTATAGTAGATTGTTGTAATTATCTCGGATTAAATACCAAGAGGTTTTCTTAAGTCACTATTCACGAAATTGTGATTTGATCAATTAGCTCCAGACTCATTCATTCAGCGTTACGAGTATCAAAAAGAATGAACTCGTTCATGA
Source organism: Moricandia arvensis (assembly GCA_905132765.1). Taxonomy (NCBI): domain Eukaryota; kingdom Viridiplantae; phylum Streptophyta; class Magnoliopsida; order Brassicales; family Brassicaceae; genus Moricandia; species Moricandia arvensis. The sequence goes on from CAJHQP010009177.1 coordinate 234, forward strand.
GTGAATGATCCGGAGACTTATTGGATCTTAGTTCATTGCGATTGGATGAAGGGATCTCTTTATTTTTTATTTCATGTCAACCTTTTTTTGTTTTTTACTTTAACGCTGTTTTTTTCGTTTACCTTCATCATCAAGCTGGCGTGTCACTGTTTTGCAACCATTCCACTTCTCGCTTAGCTCCTTCAAGCGTTCGGCCGGGAAAAAGGATCTTCTAGCTTGTGCTGTGTGAACGACGTCAGTCTAATGCCTTTAAATGGAATGGCTAGAAATGGGGATTCAAATATATAAACATGCTTTAGGATTGCTACTACGTCGTTCTCTCAACTCATGCAGAGTCATCAACTGTTCTAGAATTATACTCACGACAGCCTTCAGAAGATTAGAGTTTCTTCTCTATTATCTTTTTAATTTTCAAAGCTAGCTTATTTTCAAGTAAAATTAGGGCTTTTGTGTTTTGAAAGATGACTTAGGTCCTATCATTAACCAGGAATGGGGTCTGTTTTTTTTATATTTTTTTCATTTTCTCTCTCTAATTATTATATAAATATAAAATAAAAATTAAAATACGAACCATTACGATCGGCCACGTGTGTCAGTGAGACCGTGAAGCAGTGTAAAGACACCTCTAAAGAACGGTTCTTATTTAGAGTTTTATTAGAAGGCGTTCTTAGCGATCTGTTCACTTGGCCCTCGACTATGTTCAGTGGGACCGCATACAGTGCAAGAACCCATTAGCAAACTGTGGGATAAAAATACCTTCTGTATTTGATGAAAATAAAGTATGAACTGTTAACAAGAAAAATTCTCGTAAGTAAACAGTTAATTATCTTCGTTTTTTTTGTCAATATTATTAATTACTCTTGCTTTACTCGTGCTCGTATATATTTGCAGAGAAACATCTACGTTATTATGTATGGGAGGTGACATAGGATTTTGTCGATGGCTATACTCTATATGTTGCATAAGTATCTCTTTTTTTGCCAAATGTGATTTCATATATTGATAGAGTGTATGCTGACAAAGTTTTAAACATATTTATAGTCAGCCTGTGCAAGATACTACAAGACTAAGCTTAACATCGCATGAGGTCGCATATAAGATGACTGCATAATCGCTATCCAGAGATCGTATTTAGAGGTTGAAATTTCTGAGGTTCCCTTTGCAGTGAATGTAAGCATCCTTGATGATATACAATGAACCTGAAATACGTACGTGGACTCCGAGTATTCTCAACGTATAGTATGTTATTTCTCTCAGTCGAGTACTGGAATTGTTATCATGTGCGCCACATCGGTTTAAGTCGTTCTACTGGTTATTGTATGCGTTTAGAGTTACGCCACTCTCGTAATGACTGTCATGGTGTGGAAACCTAATAGAATATTCAACGTTTGTGCATGTATCAAGCTCTAGACCTTCACTCTATATCATAGCAATTCAGCGAAGCAAGTGAGTTATGTCCTACACTGCATTTTGCATAAGCAACAAGGACGTGAGTATGTTCATACCCATTCATCATGAAATCTTGATCTTGTGGGTAGAGCGATCTGTGAGATATAATCCTAGATAATCCACGAAGTAGAACGTTGCATGTCGAGGAACATCGACCTTTGAACCAGACGCGCTTTGAGTCCAAGGTGCTTGTTTCAGTCATGTTCTTCTCTGTTTCGGAAGCTTCCGCTAAGTGTGGCAGAATTCTGCATCTTCATCTCTCCATTATGTTCGATAATTCTACACATAGGTATCATCTGTCAAGTCTCATTGTGTGGGAGAGGGACAATGGTGAAAGATGTCTGTAGTTCTTTCTCAGTAGGGAGGGCGAGCTCCCCAACAGTCATCCGGTCATTGCAGAGTCTATCTGAACAGTCGCAAAAATCGCTTATGGATATGCTGTTCTCGGGTCCTCACACAAATCTGTGAAAAAAGAGGACCAAAGGCGTCGAATGTCGGTCGTACTAGAGCTTATATAGACGACCATTTCTGCTAGTTTAGGACAGTGAGAATGTAGAAACCAGACACGCGAATAAAGTAAAACTCTTCACCACGATGATGATAGTAGTTTTGTTTCATTCCAAGCTCAAAGCTTTCTATCCTTTAGCTTCTATTTATGGTGGAGCCATCTTGCGCCTGCAAGAGAGATGCAGTCTTCTTAATCGTTGCATATGTATTCTCGTACATATGTATATAATTAGTTATTTCAGTTATGTGACTGTTGTATATTCTTTTGTTTTTGATTACCTGGGGGTAGTCCAGGCCCATGGAGATGCCCAGTACTATCTAAGGGGAGGTGCAGCCACGGAATAGACCTCTCTCTCCGGGTATTCGAAATGGATCCTAATTAGCATGGACGCCTATCGTCGTAGGTGGACAGATATTGTCGACTTTAGTTTCGGCGCAGTCAGGCGTGGATTCGACCTGAAACGTGTTGGCCGTCCAGTCCGTCTCTCCTTTCACTCGACACATCACCCGGTCATGTTGTACTATCTCTTCGTTAAGGGATGTTGCAGAGCTCTTGTTCTTATGTTAATGCACCGATCAGTACGATATATACGAGGCGAGATCGCGCTTTTTCAGAATATACGAGGGAGGATGTGTAACAACACAGATAAAAATTTGCATAAAATAGTATTGTCACATTTCATATCACCTTTATTAGATACATTTAGAGCATTAGTCATCTCGGTATTTATGCATTGTATTACTTTTTATATATGCATTGAGATGATCAGCTTCTATACCTTTAGTTTGCGATGTTAATAGTGATATTCTCACAAGTACAATGCCTATCTATGTTAATATTCCTCTATTTCAAATGTTACATATTTTAAGTGTTTAATCATTTATTATATAAAATATAGTTTTATTTAGTATTATAATATAATATTTTACTAATTTACTTATTTTTTGTAATTTTTATCAATTACATTAATAATATACATGAAATTTCATTTATTACTATCTATCTAATAAATAATAATATTGAAGTAAACTATGAATTTTTTATAAAACGCTTGATAAAGCATGGATTATTTGTAGAGAGTATAAACTATCATGTGCTATATTTATAGTGTTTATACTTCTGGTTCTGTCCTGCTGATCTAATAAATCTCGCTGGATACGCATGCAGCTTTTAAGGTCTTCTCAAAACGATAAGTATTTTTCTTATGCTTGCTATTAAATCATTTAGATGTCTTACAACTTTTTGCCCAGGAAATTGAATTTCCGCAATAGAAAACCACTATTCATATCAATATGTACTTACTCATTTTTTAAAAAAATACTATATTTTCTACACATTCTATGTATGTTAAAATATGATAAATATTTATTATTAAATCTTAGTTACATGTATTATACAGTTTCTAATAATTATCAATTTAAACTATTTAGTTAATTAAAAATAATTTAATATTTATTTTTAAAATTTTAATATTAATCCAGAAAGTACTGTGAAATTTTATATATATATATATATAATATATATATATTATATTAATAGAAATAGATTTTCTTATAGAAAAACTATCTTTTGAAAATGGAGAGTTGAGTAGTACATTTAATTTCCATCCCATACATATATCTGATTTTTGTATTTTTCGTCCTTGTGTATTTTTTAAATAATAGTAGTATTTTTCTATTGGTCTAATTATTGTGCAGCTTTATGTATACAAGATAAACTGAATAAAAATTAGTACTGTTTAATTGGTGTGTAAAAAATTTAAAAATCAATTATTGTGAAACATAGAAAACTAAGTAGACTGTTATCATGAGCTTTGTTTGTGTGAAGTAACATGCAAAACAAAAACTATTTAAAATGTATAATAGTGAGTGCAGAAGGTTCAGGTTGTGTGGTTTCTTTATCGGGGATCGAAGTGCTTATAAACTGCGGCAACAAGTTCCCATATCTTCATTGTCCCCACTGTTCCAACTACAGTATGTGCTAATTAATTTCGTTTACTAACCTTTTATTTGATTTAATTATACTCCTTAGAATAAACGCTTTCATTCTTCAAACCTTGGAAGTTGAAACGGAAGAATTTTATAGTGCACAATTTGAATAAGAAAATATTGTATGGTGCACAAAAGGTAAGAAGAAAATATTGTGTTGCACAAGAAAACTAGAAAATAAAATTAAGGTTAAGGCAAAATCTTAAATTATTGAGGGAGTAGATGATCTCTTGCAACATTAATACCTGTGTATAGGATAATTAATAGTTTTTACTTATGGTTAGTTAGATCTGAATCACAAACAAAATAATCGAAAGTGTACAGAAGACGATTTTAGATAATGAACAAGTATTATAGATAAGTTTGTGGCCAATGTCTCATAAAAAAATTAAATATATGTTAGATATTCAGTCTAATTAAGATAGAACTTATGAACGCTAGATATAAACAATAAATTTTATATTAAGAATATAAAACATCAAAATTTTCTAGTATAATAATTATTTGACCAATTGTTTTTTATACTTTATACATGTTTAATTGCACAAGGCCAGTTTTATTATATTTATGATGATTTATCCATTCAATATTATCTAAACAAATTAGATCTTACAAGAAATCCATCTCTCACAGATTTTATCAAACATTTTAAAAGTCGTTTATTCCCATCCTTTAATACTGATTCATCACATATTTATCTCTCCAAATCGAAACTGTTACTACATTTTTGTATGTTTGAGTTCTTCCAGTACATAAGTTCACCACATTATCACTCATCTTACTTCAAGTTCACATTCTTCTCCTTTATGACTTTAGTTGTAACATCTTACATACTAAAAGTTGAATATACTCAATGGAAGACCATCCACGTCACTTTAAAAATTGACCAATAGTGAAGCTTTATTTTACCATTGTCACTCTAGTTTGTCAACAATTATATATATATGTATGTAATATATCAATGTTTTAACATTTTTTTTTTAAATTTATGTTATTTAGAACCAATTTAACAGAAAAATAAATTAAACTTAAAATTTAAATTTTAAAAAATTATCCTGATAAAATATCTATTATGTTGTTTGAGATATATTTAAGGTAAAATTATATATAGTTTTAATTATAAGTCTTATTATTTATGAAATTTTCTTTTTATGACAATATTACCTTTTATATAAGTAATTTGAAATCATATAAAAAGGAAACTAAAATAAAACTATAGTAACAAAGATTATCAAAAAACTAAAGAAATGTTAATATATATAATATGAGCACGTTTTTAATATTTTACAAATATTGTCAACTAATCACGCAAGCTAAATCAATTGTATTTAAGGAAATACACATGATGCAAGGAATAAATGCCACAATCCAGAAGCAACTAAATCAATAGTTAGTTGCTTGAAACATGTACATGTGAACAATAGTTATATTTCTCACATATGCTCCATTACAAAATTATATTATAGATCAATGACTGTAAGACTTTCACTATGAAACAACAACATATATGTCCAAGGAATTGTAAAGCATAAGTAATTGAAAATATGAAAATTGTCGTGAATGACAAGCATTATCAGTAAAATATATCAAATAAAAAAACAAATTAATATGTAAAACACATTACAATTAATACATTTTATTTACGGGAAATTAATGTTTATTTGTCATCGATTTTATTTTGATAACACAATCAAAATCATTAGAAACGAAGATAAGAGACGATTTTTAATGCCAATACAACTCAGAAGATGTTTCTTTTAAGAAAAACTAAGCTAAGATCACACTTCCACATTTTCTATCTATATATTCTAACTTAGTCTTTGTATTTTGCCAAAATAAATTACATGAAACATTTAAACAACAAAAATCAATTCATGTCATCTCCACTCTTATATCGTATGTTAAATGTTAAAGAATGAAAACGGTAAAATTTTAAAATTACAAACCGCGCTTAGCGCGGAAACGATCTAGTCTCATATAGAGACAGTGGCTTAACACAGAAACTGATTTGAGTACATATATCATTTAATTAACTTAGCTTTCTGTGTCACATTTGTTTATAATTTCAGGGTTAAGCTTACTTGGATGTTGAGTAGTAAAATGATAGGTGTCCTATCAGTAAGTGATTCGCGATACTTATGTGAGTGAGGTCAACACGAGAAAATATCAGGTGGTGATTGAAAGGTTAGTAACATGACTTTCGAATCTTGGAAAATTTACGCATCGACTATGGAACGGATGACCCCACGAGCGAGAGACTAAACGTGGATGATCTATTAACTGTAAACGGTCGAAGCGTTATATTATGTGATGATTCTTCAAACAAGATTGTATATCTAACAGAAGATAGTTTGATGACTGATGAGTGAGTGTCACATTTAATGGTCAATCTAAGTAGCCTATAGAATCGAATCGATACATGTACGGATAAAGATAAGTTTGGTTTTGATAATCAAACACACATGAACATCAAATCACTAATAAGTTCCTTGATTTTGTCTTTAATTTCATTAGTTTCGAATTACAAAATAACAAAACCAAAAAAATAGAACATCGTGTCTTATTCTCAGTGCTCATCTTTTGGCATGTGCTAAAAGTGCATTTGTAGCTGAGTTCGAATTTTTATTTTGCAGTTAGTTTAGAGTTTAGGAGTTTGTTAGTTTAGGACCTTTCTTACAATTATCATTATTGTTTCTTATAAAAATTGGAACTTGCACATAGCCACCATAGAACGGAGCGCCTGCTTCTCCCCATGTTCTTTTATGGCGGGACATTAGACCAAATAATCATCAGTGATTGGAGATATAGATTCTGATCCCAATGGATAGTAAACTGAAAACAAATCTTTAAAACCTTTTTCTCTAATTACCAAACTACGTCTGTCTATAAAGATTGATTAAAATTTGTTAAAAGTGTAAGAGATGTTCGGGTTGAGAAAGACTGAATGAAATATAATAGGGAAGAGAAAAAGCAACAGAACGCGGAATTTATGAGTTATGAAACATGAGAGGCAAAGAAAAGGTAGAAAATATTATATATTTAGGAGGTTATTGGTACAAGAATTTTTGTGAAATTTGATAATTCTAAAAGTTGAGAATTTTTTTAAACTTAAGAAAAATAAATCAAATATTTGTATAAAGATTTTCATTAGCTGTTAATGAATTATATAGAATATCATTAATTTTCATTACATTTTATAAAGTAAAAAAAATTAACGATGGTTAAGATAAAAGAAAGAGAATAATATATATGCTACTAGTGTTAGATTCAAACGTCTTCAATTATTCTGTTCATGAAAATTTAAATTATTTTATTCTCAAAAATTTCATAAGAAGTCTAAGATTTATGAGCTTTCAAAGCTTCCACATACCTTTTTGTTTCATAATAGAACACATGTAGTTTTTGTCAACATTTTTCATATAGTTTGTAACTTTGATTAATTATTAAAAAAATATATGCTCTTTGTGTTAGATTAAGGAAAGTTAATTGGGAGATGAATTTTGGTGTAGAGTTATTGAATTTCAAGAGTTGATAGATTTTAAAATTTATGTAGAGTTTGAACTATATATACTAACTATAAATTTGATCATAAGTTTTCTCATATTGGTATAGACTTTTGTGAATTTGTTATTACCTCTTTTCTGTCATTATTTTTATAAAGTAATAAATATATAATTTATATTATTCTAAATTATATTGCATGATTATTTTTTTTATTTTCAAAACATGTTCTTTTTCTTAAAAAAGAAAGTAATAATGATATATACAAAATTATATTAATATGATAAGATGAATATTATATTAACAAATTTAATCGTATTATGTTCTTTTAGTTATTCCATTTGTTTGAACATGATAAAATAATAATAAATATAATTTATATTAAATTAAATTATATATAAATGTAATGTATGAATAATATATAATATAATTATATATTCAAAATATAAATATATAAAATATAATATTATATTCAAAATGTAAGATTCATTTTGGACATATAATTTAGATTTGGAAGTTCAACAGATAATTTGGTAAGAATATTATTTGTTTTTTTAGTTTTTATCACATGGATTTTGAAAATCTCATGGATATATATCATATTTTGGAAAGTTCAGTCTTATGAGTAAAAAAATAAATAGAATTCATGTTTCAATAACATTAGATTTAGTTAGAATTAGTGAATCAAATAAAAAAAATTGAATAACAAGAAATTTGAATGGATTTTGAAAATTCTTAAACCAATAACAATTAGATTCTATCAAGATTTTTAAAATTCATGAAGCAATAACAAAGAAGTCTAAAAAATTTCGAAGTCCAAGGGAATTCCCTTGACAATAACCTCCCCCTAATATTTTATGTTTTATCAGTTTTCATATAGTTTTCTAATTATTTTGTTGTGTGTTTGTATGTGGGTATTTTTATTATAAACATTTTGAAAATCTTATGGATATACATGGTATTATCAAAGTTGAGTCTCATGAGTAAAAGTAAAGAAAATTTACATCCAAATAACAATGAATTTAATAGAGTTACTAAATCAATGATATTTAAACTTTTTCAATAATGAAGGATTTTGTATGGAATTTAAAAATACTCACTCCAATAACAATAGATTTTACTAAGATTTTAAAAATACTTAAGCCAATAACAATGCACTCTATAAATTTTACAACTCCTCTTGTAACAACCCGCCCGTGGGACCCAGCTGGTGTTGGCAATGCATCGAACCTAACCCTCCCCTGTGATACAACCTCTCCTCTGGGGCCTCCGCTCACAGATAGGTTATTGGTGCATTTGGCGTTACTCGAATCCAAACCTCACCTTTTAACAACTCTCTCATAGGACAAGCTGTCACCAATAGAGATTGATGACAACTTTTCCTGTGAGAGAGTTGTTAAAGGGTGAGGTCTTGGGTTCGAGTAACGTCAAGTGCACCAATAATCTATCTGTGAGCCGAGGCCCCAGAGGAAAGGTTGTATCACATGGGAGGGGTTAAGTTCGATGCGCTGCAGCGCCAACTGGATCCCACGGGGCGAGTTGTTACAATAAAAGTCGACTTTTATGTAACGGCCTACCCCGTCAAACTGGAGGATCAACCAGCCCTGCAGTGCACCGACCCTAAACCCTCTCTTGTGATATAACCTGTCCAAATTCACCCATTACCCTCGGCTCATAATTAGGTTACTGTTCAGGTTCGAACCCTTGACCTCACCCTTTAACAACTCTCCCATAGAGGAGCTGTCACCAATTGACCTGCAACTCAATTGATGACAACTTTTTCGTGGGAGAGTTGTTAAAGGATGAGGTCATGGGTCTGAATCTCACCAATGACCTATATGTGAGCCAAGGCCTAGGAGTGAATTCGAACAGGTTGTATCACATGGAAGGGGTTAAGTTCGGTGCACTGCAGGGCCGACTGATCCCCTGGTTCGATGGGGTAGGCCATTACACCTTTATCCTTCTTCTACCACCAACAATCGTTATTATATTGGTTTGTGTATTTTGACTGATTAGAAATCCATATATATTTTACAAATAAATATACAAATTTTTAAATTTAACAAGATTTTAATTAATATTTACAAATCTAGAAATTTTCCTTCGGATTTGATTCATTGTATTTTTAACAAAAAAAAATATGTACAAATCTATTCAAATCAATGATGAAATCAAATTTATTAGTAAATTTATATAATTAAATAATATATGATTTTAATTAGAATTTGTAAATCATTAAACCAATAACACATGATCAAAGACAGACCTATATAATTGAATGAGGTGTCAGCTAACACACCATTGATTATTAAAAAAAAAATAGCCTACATATCTTTATATGTATCAATCTATTAAATTTAGTTTTGTACCCCCATAAATTATAGCCTGATGAATTACTAGATAAACTGAAAATGTCCATTATTTTTAAATAAAGACCAATTTAATTAAACAATGTCTTTATCTAATATTTAAAAAAACAAGTTTAACTAAAAAATTTACAAACCTAAAGCCCAAATACTTTAAGTTTAAATTGAAATTTTTTGTCTTTGACAACTTTCGTCGTCTTCTTCAAAACTTCAATAGAATATAAATATAATATTTTCAATCTCTCTTATTAGCTGGTAAGTTCCTATTTATAGTTGTAATTCAATTTATTCTTAGTGATTCTATTTATTCAACTAGAGTTATTTTTTAATAACATTTTATTTGCATATATGGAAAAATTTGTGATAAAATCAAAAATAAAAACTCCATCATCATCTCAAAGTGAATTGGATGATTTTGGTAATCTACCATGGGATCCTGCTGATCGAAAAAGAATATCATAATATAGTGCAAAACAAAAAAAATGAGGTAATCTTTGTCACCTCGTAATCATACTTTCAAATAGTCAACAGTGGGGGGGGGGGGGGGGGGGGCGTATTGAGACGGAATAATCCTACTTGGTTTGATCAATATCCTAATTGGTTAGAATATAGTGTAAAGAAAGATGCAGCTTTCTGTCTATGTTGTTACTTGTTCATGGATAATGCTGGTAAAAGTGGAAGGAATGGTACATGGACCATTGATGGTTTCTCTAGCTGGAACAAGTCCAAAAACATTTCAGAACATGTAGGAGGTGTTAACAATATTCACAACAATGCAGTAATAAGTGTCAAAACTTGATGAAACAAGGCTAGTCTATAAAGAATGCTTTGCATAAGCAAGATGATATTACGAGGAATGAGTACCGACTCAGGTTAAATGCTTCCATTGATGCTTCCAGATTCTTGTTGAGACATGGTTAACTTTTTGTGTTCATGAAGATAAAGAAGAATTTGCTAATTATGGTAACTTTGTTGAACTCTTGAAATACATTGTTGAGTAAAACGAAGTCGTGAGTAAGGTAGTTTTAGGAAATGTTCATGACAACAATCAAATGAATTTTCCAAAGATTCAGAAATATATTGTGCATTGTTTTTCGGAAGAGCTAGTCAAAATTACTATTGAAGAAATTGATCATGAAGTATTCGGTTTGTTGGTAGATGAGTTTGTTGATGCTTCTTATAAAGAACAAATGGCAATAGTGTTTCAGTTTGTTGAAACAAGAAAATAGTTAAAGAGAGATTCATAAGTCTTACTCATGTAAGTGATACATTTTCATCAACTTTGAAATCTGCTATTGATTTTTGTTTGCTAAGCATGGATTAACAATACAAAAGTGAGAGAATAAGGTTATGATGGCGCAAGTAACATGAAGGGTGGATTCAATGGGTTAAAGTCACTAATCTCAAAGGAAAACACATCAGCATATTCTGTTTCATTTCTTTGCTCATCAACTGATTTTGTAGCAATTGCCAAAAAAAACGTTTTGATGTTGAAGATTATTTTGATAGAATTTCTCTTCCGGTTGATGTGGTGGGAGCTTCATGCAAAAAAAAAAGAATTGCTCAGAGAAAGTCCACAAAGAAACGATTGAGAAAGAGTTAATGATGGTACACAAGACTGGAAATGGTTAAACCAAGATGTTTATGTTTAGAGACCAAGGATGACTCGTTGGGGTTCTCACTTTAGAAATTTACTGCATGTAATTGAGTGTTTCTCTTTCATTGTTAAGGTACTTGAATGTGTTAAGAATGATGGTCAAGATGACTTGAAAATGTTGTCAAGCATATGGTCTCCTAAGATATGTCAATAGCTTTGACTTTGTGTTCCATTTTCAAGTTGATATAACCTATTTATTACCAGTTTTAAGACCATGTTATAAACTCTATTTAGGGTCTGTTATGTATGTCTAGTTTATGCTATAAGATCTTTACAGGTCCAGGTAGGTTTTGGATATATATGAAGATACTTGAAGCTTTTGAAGCATTTAGAGAAGAATAATATGTAGCTGATCATTGAGAGAGTCGAAGTACGAGATTACCATCGATCGACGATACAGCGTAGGCGTCGACCGATGTTACATGAACAAGATCGATCAATGTTGCACATCTGCCATTGATCGATGTCCAGTTCGCAGATAGCCGACTTTCAAGCCCAAGTTAGAGACATGACACAAGATTACAAGATTACCCATGGACGAGTTTTGCCTAGACTTTATGGTTTTATATTTATACTTTATGTATTGGCACCAGAAAAAGTGTGCTGGTGAGTGGTTGGTGCAAATTGCTAAAAGTGTGCGAGTGAGGATGCTAAGTGTGCACCACCTCACCATAGTTTTAAGATTTATTTAGGGAGAAGATTCATAACTCTTAAGGGAGATTTGTTTTGAAACCCTAGTATTTTATTTATGCATTTTATTCAGATTATTATTCTTACTTTAATTATGTCTGAGTAGTTACCAACTAGATTTAGGGTTTATTAATGGTACTGATAGATTAGCCAAACAATAGACTTATTAGGGTCATTATTAGATCTATTAATAGAATTGTGTTTATTGTTTGTGTTATAGAGTAGCTAACTAGAACCATGATAATAGGATAGTTAGGCGCAAGTGAGAGCATGGTCTATTACCGGAATATATTCTGTTGAGCTAGGTTGCTAGAAACAAACGAGAGTTGATTTAGTTAATCTAGTGAACTTATCGAATTAGGTCATAACGCTTAACTCAAGAAACCATCGATCAACGCAGGATCATTGCCATCGATCGATGGTGATTCCGTTTCAACAAGCGAGAGCTGAGACATTGTAATTAGTCAATAGATTAGACGCCGCATTCGAGAATTGGTGTCTTTTACATTAGATTTCGAGTTCCATGATTAAATACCCTTAACTTTTATCTACTATAATCCACTTGCCTGAAACCCTAAATCTAGCATACTTACATTTTTATCTAGTTAAATCATTAGCATATATCCATATTTGCATTATTAGCATATTTTCATATTGCATCTATACCTTCTAACAAGGAATATTTCCTTGACCTGATTACTTGCTACCAATATATATAGTTACCTAGCTTAGTTTTTAGAAATTAGAAATCTATTGTGTGCCATTGTTCTCTGTGGAGTCGATCCCTAAGTACTACACCTGATATCTCTTGACAAGAGTATTATTTTGTGTGTTAGGATTAAGGGTTAATTTCACAATTATTTGTTTATGATATTTATATCCTATTAGAACATAAAAACACACCCACGTCACAAGTAATAGTGTATCTTTTAGGAGTCACAAATACATTTTCCTTGTCCTTGCAAAATAGAGATCAAGATATCTTGAATGCAATGTCATTAGTGAAATCAACTAAAAAACAATTGCATAAATTTAAGGATTATGGATGGGGTTCTCTTATGATTAATGTTTTTCTTTTTGTAAGAAACATGGTATTGAAGAGCTTGACATGGAGAAGGTTTTCATCAACTCAAAGAATCCAAGGAAAAAAACAGGAGTAGTAATGGATATCACTATAACTTCAACTGCTTATATACAATTTTGGATCTGCAACTTAAAGAATTTAATGATTGCTTTAACGAGGTGAACACTGAACTGCTTATTTTTGCTACTTCTTTATCTCTCATCGATTTGTTCTCTGAGTTTAACAATTCAAAATTGATGAGGTTAACGAAATTCTATCCATACGATGACTTTAGTCATGGAGAATTCATATTTTGTGAACAAAAGTTAGATACCTATATTGATAACCTTCAAAGTGACGACAAATTTATTCATTTAGAAAATTTTGGAGAACTTGCTCGTTTCTTAGTGAAAACTTGAAAGCATATGTTATTTCCGTTGGTATATAGGCTGCTGAATTTGATATGATTTTTCATGTTACTACTGCAACTGTGGAGAGAAGTTTTTTAGCTATGAAGATTGTGAAGACATATCGATGAAATCGGATTGGAAATCAGTTTTTGAATGATTGATTGATTTGTTTTATCGAAAAAAATATATTTGAAAAAAATCACAAATGAAATTGTGATGAAAAAATTTCATAGTATGAAAGACCGTAGGATGGTTTTGTGAGTTTTTCTTTATTTTATAGAACTTTAAAATAACTATATTTTCAGTTGTATAGGACACATCTTAAGAAAATTCACGGGCTCCCTATTTCAATATAGATTTTAAAGCCATACAATAACAGTAGATTTAGTTTCGATTTTCAAATCCATTAAAATGCATAAACCAATAACCCTCACTAAGTTGGCAGAAAACTTGTTAAGTAAAGGGTAATTTTCTCAAATAGACATTTTTAAGTTTTTGTCACAAAAAGAACCACTAAGGAAGAAAATGACTAAAATGTTTTATTAAAGAGGCAAAAGACTCTTATACCCTACACTACTTGAAAACGTGCATATTATGAAGACAATATTCCTTGTTAATTCGTCGTAATGTAATAAGGACATTAACAGTAGATTTAGTCTCGATTTTCAAATCCATTAAAATGCATAAACCAATAACCCTCACTAAGTTGGCAGAAAACTTGTTAAGTAAAGGATAATTTTCTCAAATAGACATTTTTAAGTTTTTGTCACAAAAAGAACCACTAAGGAAGAAAATGACTAAAATGTTTTATTAAAGAGGCAAAAGACTCTTATACCCTACACTACTTGAAAACGTGCATATTATGAAGACAATATTCCTTGTTAATTCGTCGTAATGTAATAAGGACATTACGACGAATTAACAAAAAATTGTGTTTCGTTGTAAAATGCTCGTCATAATGCACGATTCGTCATAATACCATTCTAATGTTTACTACAAAATGATTTCGTTGTAATAGAGAAGGGGAAGGTTCATCGTAATTGCCTAGTAATATTCCTTTTAAGTGCCTCGTAATATTTCCTAGTAAAGCAGTCATTAAAGATGTATAATTTACGACGAATTTACATGGCATACCTTGTTAATTTCTAGTAATATATTACAAAGAATTCACAAGTAATTCTATGCAAATTATTTGTAAAGTTTACGAGGTCTTTAAAACTTCTTCCTTGTAAATTCGTCCATTTTGCGAGGATTTTACAGTGAATATAATCAAATTATTAAATAAAACTATTAATAAAGTTAGAAAATAAAAATTATATTAAAATATTCAAAATTATAATATTTTTAAATATAAAAAACTAAATAAAAAATTAATAAAATAATATTTAAATTTTAATACAAAATGAAAATATTTAAAATAAAAGTTGCTCTACGAGAGGTCGACATTGTCGAAGTAATTGTTGGAGGTATTGTTTCATCCTATTGAGTCCTAAGACCCGTCCACATGATCGGAGAGAGGCGGTTGTCCACTGAGATTCCGACGTCTCTCGTCTATTGTTCTCTGTAGAACTGGGTTCCGAACCGCCATAACTTCGAGAAGATCCTCTAGAAATTGCAAACGAACCTGCTCGTCGTCAACTTGAGCCTTCAGCCAAGAATTCTCCTCATCCCGGCTCGACGAGTAAGACGAAGTCGCCTTTGGGACGTCGTTGACGGATTCAATTCCCATCGTCTGCCCCTTCTTTCTTGGAGACACCTAAAAAAGATATTAATTTTATTAAATTTTTTTAAAAATTCTAAAAATTTATACCTCTTCTAAGATCTTGTCCACCTCTCGTGTAGAAAATTTGACGGGTAATCCATCGGTAGACTCTTGGGTTAAATGCGTCTTGTGCTCTTTAACCCGAGCAGCCACGTCGACAAAAAGCTTCTCTGACCGTGGATCTACAAAAGTATTGCTCGCTCTCTGGTGAGTGATCTTGAATAGATCATACATAGATGGTATCACGCCGGTCTTCTTAGCCTACAAAAGAAAATAAAATATTAATTTATTATTTTATATAAGATAATAATAAGAAAAATTAATGAAATAAACATAAAAAAATAAAACTTACAACTCGTAGACGAACTCCGGCGTGGGGGGGGGGGGTTTTCCCGGTTGTATGAAGTATAGGCAAGGTACCATCCACATCATTCGTCCTAAGGGAATAAGAGCAACTGTTGCCTTTACAGATCAAGCCGGGTAGCTTCCAAAAAGCGATGAGGCCAACCCATACATCCTTCTTGAGCTCGGTGGGTTTCGCATCATAATCATAGTACTCCACCCCACATGCCCTTCTAATCTGAGACGGTGTTGCAAAGGGGGATTTTTGTTCTAGCAAAAAATTGCACCTTAACTGATACGTCCTAGATTCGGACAGGATCACTCAAACGGACTGAAATAGATATGAACTCCAAAAGGAGAACTGGATGGGATGAATGGTGACACAAAGGGTTGCGGAAGGCCCAATGATACTACCAGACTTCAATCGTTGCCGGATGTGACGCACCGGTCCAACAAAAGAAGGGTTTCCAATCGTTGCTTGATATGACGCACAAGTCCAACGAATTAGAGGAGTTGCTTGGAGCTAACCACACCAAGAACAAGAGATGTGTAACTTGGAGCTAATCACACCAAGAAACAAATGAGATCAATGGATATTACACACCATTGAAAAAGTGAGATTCCCTCTCAAGGTTCCAAAAATAATCACTAAAACTTATTGTATTTCATTGATCAAATGGCCTTTATATAATAGGCAAAGAATACAAAAGGTTTAGTCAACATCTAAAAACTTGAAAACTCATAGATATTAAAACTTGTCCAAAGACCAAAGACCAAAGACCAAAGACCAAGAATTTTGACTGAAAATGGGTATTTGTGGTCGCAGAACTCTTCGGCTGATCTCGTCCTTTTGCATGGTCGACGGGCTCTGCATTGCCGTCAGATTGATATATTATTTGACTATACCTTCTCGTTTCTTGTTGGGCCTTTCTTTATTTAGGTTGAATCATGTTCATAAACATATTTTCATAAATCGTCAAGCCCATCTCGTTTAAAACTCAAGACCAAAAGCCAAACCTTCTTGATTTATTTCTGTTGCTGATTCAGGGCACATCATTCCCTCCTTCTTTAAAAAGATTTGCCCTCAAATCTGTCTTTCTTTAGCTTCAGATAGAATGATCTCTTGGCTTTTCGTAAAACTCTTTTTTTTTTTTTTTTTTTTAGAAAAGAAGATGAAAGTAGAAGATGGATGAAGAAGATGGAAAGATGAGAAAAATGAACAGATAGTACCGGTTGAGTGGCTCTGATACCACTTGATACGTCCTAGATTCGGACAGGATCACTCAAACGGACTGAAATGGATATGAACTCCAAAAGGAGAACTGGATGGGATGAATGGTGACACAAAGGGTTGCGGAAGGCCCAATGATACTACCAGACTTCAATCGTTGCCGGATGTGACGCACCGGTCCAACAAAAGAAGGGTTTCCAATCGTTGCTTGATATGACGCACAAGTCCAACGAATTAGAGGAGTTGCTTGGAGCTAACCACACCAAGAACAAGAGATGTGTAACTTGGAGCTAACCACACCAAGAAACAAATGAGATCAATGGATATTACACACCATTGAAAAAGTGAGATTCCCTCTCAAGGTTCCAAAAATAATCACTAAAACTTATTTTATTTCATTGATCAAATGGCCTTTATATAATAGGCAAAGAATACAAAAGGTTTAGTCAACATCTAAAAACTTGAAAACTCATAAATATTAAAACTTGACCAAAGAACAAAGACCAAAGACCAAGACCAAGACTTTTGACCGAAAATGGGAATTTGTGGTCGCAAAACTCTTCGGCTGATCTCGTCCTTTTGCATGGTCGACGGGCTCTGGATTGCCGTCAGATTGATATATTATTTGACCATACCTTCTCGTTTCTTGTTGGGCCTTTCTTTCTTTGGGCTGAAACATGTTCATAAACATATTTTCATAAATCGTCAAGCCCATCTCGTTTAAAACTCAAGCCCAAAAGCCAAACTTTCTTGATTTGTTTCTGCTGCTGATTCAGGGCACATCATTCCCTCCTTCTTTAAAAAGATTTGCCCTCAAATCTGTCTTTCTTTAGCTTCAGATAGAATGATCTCTTGGCTTTTCGCAAACTCTTTTTTTTTTTTTTTTTAGAAAGAAGATGAAAGTAGAAGATGGATGAAGAAGATGGAAAGATGAGAAAAATGAACAGATAGTACCGGTTGAGTGGCTCTGATACCACTTGATACGTCCTAGATTCGGACAGGATCACTCAAACGGACTGAAATGGATATGAACTCCAAAAGGAGAACTGGATGGGATGAATGGTGACACAAAGGGTTGCGGAAGGCCCAATGATACTACCAGACTTCAATCGTTGCCGGATGTGACGCACCGGTCCAACAAAAGAAGGGTTTCAATCGTTGCTTGATATGACGCACAAGTCCAACGAATTAGAGGAGTTGCTTGGAGCTAACCACACCAAGAACAAGAGATGTGTAACTTGGAGCTAACCACACCAAGAAACAAATGAGATCAATGGATATTACACACCATTGAAAAAGTGAGATTCCCTCTCAAGGTTCCAAAAATAATCTCTCAAAACTTATTTTATTTCATTGATCAAATGGCCTTTATATAATAGGCAAAGAATACAAAAGGTTTAGTCAACATCTAAAAACTTGAAAACTCATAAATATTAAAACTTGACAAAGAACAAAGACCAAAGACCAAGACCTTTGACCGAAAATGGGAATTTGTGGTCGCAAAACTCTTCGGCTGATCTCGTCCTTTTGCATGGTCGACGGGCTCTGGATTGCCGTCAGATTGATATATTATTTGACCATACCTTCTCGTTTCTTGTTGGGCCTTTCTTTCTTTGGGCTGAAACATGTTCATAAACATATTTTCATAAATCGTCAAGCCCATCTCGTTTAAAACTCAAGCCCAAAAGCCAAACTTTCTTGATTTGTTTCTGCTGCTGATTCAGGGCACATCATTCCCTCCTTCTTTAAAAAGATTTGCCCTCAAATCTGTCTTTCTTTAGCTTCAGATAGAATGATCTCTTGGCTTTTCGCAGAACTCTTTTTTTTTTTAGAAAGAAGATGAAAGTAGAAGATGGATGAAGAAGATGGAAAGATGAGAAAAATGAACAGATAGTACCGGTTGAGTGGCTCTGATACCACTTGATACGTCCTAGATTCGGACAGGATCACTCAAACGGACTGAAATGGATATGAACTCCAAAAGGAGAACTGGATGGGATGAATGGTGACACAAAGGGTTGCGGAAGGCCCAATGATACTACCAGACTTCAATCGTTGCCGGATGTGACGCACCGGTCCAACAAAAGAAGGGTTTCCAATCGTTGCTTGATATGACGCACAAGTCCAACGAATTAGAGGAGTTGCTTGGAGCTAACCACACCAAGAACAAGAGATGTGTAACTTGGAGCTAACCACACCAAGAAACAAATGAGATCAATGGATATTACACACCATTGAAAAAGTGAGATTCCCTCTCAAGGTTCCAAAAATAATCACTAAAACTTATTTTATTTCATTGATCAAATGGCCTTTATATAATAGGCAAAGAATACAAAAGGTTTAGTCAACATCTAAAAACTTGAAAACTCATAAATATTAAAACTTGACCAAAGAACAAAGACCAAAGACCAAAGACCAAGACTTTTGACCGAAAATGGGAATTTGTGGTCGCAAAACTCTTCGGCTGATCTCGTCCTTTTGCATGGTCGACGGGCTCTGGATTGCCGTCAGATTGATATATTATTTGACCATACCTTCTCGTTTCTTGTTGGGCCTTTCTTTCTTTGGGCTGAAACATGTTCATAAACATATTTTCATAAATCGTCAAGCCCATCTCGTTTAAAACTCAAGCCAAAAGCCAAACTTTCTTGATTTGTTTCTGCTGCTGATTCAGGGCACATCATTCCCTCCTTCTTTAAAAAGATTTGCCCTCAAATCTGTCTTTCTTTAGCTTCAGATAGAATGATCTCTTGGCTTTTCGCAAATTTTTTTTTTTTTTTTAGAAAGAAGATGAAAGTAGAAGATGGATGAAGAAGATGGAAAGATGAGAAAAATGAACAGATAGTACCGGTTGAGTGGCTCTGATACCACTTGATACGTCCTAGATTCGGACAGGATCACTCAAACGGACTGAAATGGATATGAACTCCAAAAGGAGAACTGGATGGGATGAATGGTGACACAAAGGGTTGCGGAAGGCCCAATGATACTACCAGACTTCAATCGTTGCCGGATGTGACGCACCGGTCCAACAAAAGAAGGGTTTCCAATCGTTGCTTGATATGACGCACAAGTCCAACGAATTAGAGGAGTTGCTTGGAGCTAACCACACCAAGAACAAGAGATGTGTAACTTGGAGCTAACCACACCAAGAAACAAATGAGATCAATGGATATTACACACCATTGAAAAAGTGAGATTCCCTCTCAAGGTTCCAAAAATAATCACTAAAACTTATTTTATTTCATTGATCAAATGGCCTTTATATAATAGGCAAAGAATACAAAAGGTTTAGTCAACATCTAAAAACTTGAAAACTCATAAATATTAAAACTTGACCAAAGAACAAAGACCAAAGACCAAAGACCAAAGACCAAGAATTTTGACCGAAAATGGGAATTTGTGGTCGCAAAACTCTTCGGCTGATCTCGTCCTTTTGCATGGTCGACGGGCTCTGCATTGCCGTCAGATTGATATATTATTTGACCATACCTTCTCGTTTCTTGTTGGGCCTTTCTTTCTTTGGGCTGAACATGTTCATAAACATATTTTCATAAATCGTCAAGCCCATCTCGTTTAAAACTCAAGCCCAAAAGCCAAACTTTCTTGATTTGTTTCTGCTGCTGATTCAGGGCACATCATTAACCCTCTCGTTGATTGCTAAGGACCAATGCCACCTTTGCTGAAACAAACAAAATAAAATGAATTATAGTAAATTAAAATAAATAATTAACTATTAAATAAAAAATGTAAAAAATCTTAATCGTGAAACACTTGAACCACGTGTGAAATAACTTTTGATTGTGTCAGAAACGCTTCATCTGACACAATTATTGACTCCAAACCTTAAAATAATATGAGCTTGTTAGAAGAATATACCAAATATAATGTTAAATTTTATAATACAATTAAAAAACTTACCAATAAGTACCCTCCATGATATCGGAGTCCAGAATCATCATACCTCCTCGTCCTGAGTGAGCAAGAAGATCTTTGACTTGTATATGTGTTTATAGTGCAAAAGGATGGACAAGAAAATCCGGATGAAACTCCGGCTACTGGGGCATGATGTGGAGCCAATGGAGGCGCCTCGCATGGAGGAGGAGGAGGTGGAGGCATCATATGGTGCATCTGGGATGCCTATGGACAAAGAGTAATCCAAGAAAGTCCCTGAGACGTCTGTGACTCGGAGACCGTCTCTGGATATGTAGAAGAGGATGGAGCTGAAGTAGATGTCCCAGCACTGGGTGGCAAACATCTCGAAATAAGTGGGTGGTCGTCTCCTAGGTGCCATCTAAATTTAAAAAAAAATATCTAATCAAATTCAAATTAACGCAATGTCATCATGGAATAAATTTATATTCCCTAATATAATCATCTAAACTAACCACCTATTTACTACCTAGGCTAAAAAAAACACTTACCAGAAACTGCAAAGTGAAGGTTGGGAGGAATACATGAGGCAAACCTCGTGACTGATCCTCGGGTATATATAGAAATTTGTAGTCCTAGTAATTTCTTTGTAATGTTACGATGAAATTACCACGCACGTGTTTTCCAATTACGAAAAAACTACCACGCGCGTGTTTTCGTTTACGACAAATATGTACTAGGAAGCCATTACGACGAAAGTACCGACGCGCGTCATTCAATTATCGACGAATGTACCTAGGAATACATACAAAAAATGTACACCGATAACAGCCGCGTTTTTTAATTAGAGCTGATTTGTAGGCATGTGTCTAAAATCTCTAAATTCAAATCCCTAATCCTAAAGTCACTGTGTCTATAAACTCATAATCCTGTACTTTCACTCGTTCATACATGTTTCTCCTTAACCCTAAACCTTCAATCACTTGTGATTAATAGAGACCTCTGAAACCTTATTTAATTACGTAACTCTAATTATAAGTTGTTAATTAAGCTCTAATTTAATACCCAACTCAGTTGACGTGCTAACCGCAACTAACACCAGTATATCCAACCGACGATAATACCACATATCAATGAGTCTTTAACATATTTATATATAATAAGATTACATTTACATCATTGGTACTTAAATGAAGTCATATAGTCTTCATCAATATCAGTACACTGAGCATATATCATTTTCACAACGATTCTCTTCACATGCTTCTTGCCATCATATCGCTCAGAAGATCCTTCAGTATTTCGGTTACAGGTCAATGAGAAGAATGTCATTGGTTGTTGTGTCAAGACAGGTACCGCAACCTTCAGTGATACACATCTTCTCTTGCAAATTTGGTCTCTTTCCAGTAACTAATCTGTCCATGAGAGTAATTTGATAGCTCGCATAACCAAGTATTCTCCGGATCTCTAAGGCGTGGTATGAAATGAAGCTACTTGGTCAGCTTTGATAAGCTATAGATGAATGACTCGATTGTTGTATCTTCTCCATAATTGACATTGAATAACCACAAATTTGTTAAACCGAGTCCTCTGTCACAATGGTCAAACTGTCAAATTGAGAAGACACACTTCAGCTTCAGTAACTACGCAAATCACTTCAATATCTCCTACAAAAATTCGTAATAGTTTTTGTTCGTCGCTGTGTCAGCACTATTCTGTACGGTTACTTGTTTTCCCTCCGTCTTCCATACTCGTATGCCGTGAAAGTAAACCTCGGTGTGATACATAGGTGTATGTGGTTACTCTGCTACTGGACGCTATGACCAAATCGTGTAAACTAGCTCTGTAGTATGATCATCATAAATGACTGATTTATTACACTGTTAGATAGATATATATTGAGTGTTACCATATAAAGTACCTGGTCTTTTAAGCGGCTTCACAAGTCGTGGTCCTTTCGTTCGCCAGCTAGTTACAAATATTCTGGTATTGCTTCTACAATGCGCACAAAAAGCTGCGGAAATGAAATTTTATAATTAATATAACCTTGCACATATATGTCTCGATATATAACTTAAAACTGATATATATATAACTAGGGGAAGCCGCGCTTCGCGCGGGATTTGATATTTTGTGAAAATTGTATTGGTTGTGTTAGTGACTTCTTATTGTTTTGTTTGTCTTCGTTTGTTTTGAATAGTGTTTTGAATAATTAGTTGAGTTTATTGCATGTTTCGTTTAAGTGCCTATTTGGATCGTTGTCTAAAGTTTAAAAAGTTTCAATTTTTTTGAGTAGTGTGTAAGTTTTCGTTTGGAAGTAATGTGGTGCTATTTTTTTTCAAAATAATTTGCGCGAGGATGTGTTGTCGGAGGTCAACCTGGATGATAAATTAGATTGGTGTGGAGTGGAGATTAAATATTTCGAAGCTGATTATACTATA
>CAJHQP010009178.1:0-23512 GCA_905132765.1 Moricandia arvensis
TAACCATATCAAAAGTATGTTGGAAATGCATACTATAATATATTATGTATATTACAATATATATCACACATCAAATCACAACCATTGATTTTTTTTTCATTTTTTCTTTCTCCCCTCTTATTTCATTTATCTATATTTTCTTATCAATTTGAATTTAGTCAAATAATCCTATCTATTAAAAAATAGGTATATTTTTTACATTGTTTGTATCTAGTTTTTTTCAAACAGATAAAAAATCCTTTCAAAATATACAAATTGTATAGCAAGGATTTTTCATTTGTTCTATATATTTGTATGGAATAAACACATATTTATTTAACCTTTAGTCCATTTATTTTCAGTTTGTATTTAGTTGTTTTGATTTTCTTTTTCCCCATAGTTTTATTGATTTATATTTATTTTTTATAATTGCATATTTATTGTGAATTTCATTGCATTTTTCTATATGCTTCACTACTGAAATTAGAAAGAGCGTCTTCAATCACTTAATAATATTATGGTAAGCACATAAGCAAATCACCTTTTAATAATGTCTAGGGCGTTGGTAATAAATTTTCTATGAATTTTAATGCATTTAATAGATATAATATTTGTTTGTTGCCGTTTTACATTGAAATTTTTTAGCACCTTTGAAAAACCCATTACTTAATTTAATAATTGCTTTCGTAGTTGGTATTTCTAATTAAAAAATTTAGGAGATCCGATCACAAAGTATATTCACTGTAATCTTGTATTATTTTCTGTAAATATACTGATTTTTTTTTAAAAGATAAATATTTTGTCTGTAGAATTTTTTACGCTTTATGTGTTTAGTTCTTTAAAAATTTAAATATTCTACATCAATAAATCTAAATTGAAACAAAAATCCACCACATAAATTTTAAAGCAAAAAAAAAAAGGAAAGAAATCCAAAAGGTTATAGCCGTTCTACCAATCAACCTATATCCTTTTACTTTAAATTAACCATTAGATTGAAATTAATAAAATTCCTTTAATTTCTTAATAGATAATATATTGTTAGTCTTGTATTTGTCTTAAAAATACTTAAATTGTTTATACACAAAATTTAATGTATTCAATTAAAATAAACCATATTTAATCTAAAATATATAATTTTGGAGCAAATCTTATGATTATTTAAATCAAATAATTTTCTGACCAATAGAATTTCAAGAATATTTTTGATTTAAGTTACAAAACTTGTCATTTCACCAATCAGATTTAACAGTGTTATAATAAACTGGTCAGAAGGATACAGATCTGATTCTTAAGTATTTCAATACAGATGTATCATGAACAAATAGGTTGTCAAAATGAGTTATAAACTCTGAGATTGACTTCAGCTAGCTCAATTTTTTCGACCATGATCTCTATTTTTCAGACTTATTTAATAAATGAGTTTATTGATCGAACTTAAATTAGATCACGAGCTATAATGAACATGAGTCAGCTCAATGAGCTTAGTCATTTTTATAATTTACAATGTTTATCTTCTCTCTATATATATTATTATTTTTTTGGATAACTTCTATTTTTCCTATGTTAAAAAAGATAATTTTTTATAATAATTGATTTATATTTTAAAATTAAAATGTAAACCAATATTACTTAAAAGATAATTTATATATTATCATATTATCTTTTTAATTTAAAATGTAAAGCATACCATAAATAATATTGAAATTATTTTTTTTTTAAAATTATCAATAATTTTTAGAGAAAGAAAATATAATGGATTTTTTCTAAAAAATAGAAACTGTCATGTGAGAATTATCTAACCTCTTCTATATAAAACTCACGTTACCCTATCATATTTTACAAATTTGTTTGATCCCAAATTATAAATGTTTTTTTTTTTTATGATTTGGACAAATGAAGACTTAAAGTTGAATGTCTCAAGACTCCACGTGGGAATAGGGATTTGGATCATTTGGTTTAGCTTTAATTTTTTTAAGTGGCTGCTTTTATGTTAATACATAATATTAATATTGGATGTTTTAATATTTCAAATTTGATTAATATTAGGAGAAGTTTAATTGAATATTTTAGTTTGGATTCTTTTTAATATAAGACAGGAGTTAACTTCATTTTAACTCATGATTTAGATGATCTGAGTTCGAGTTTCATATTAAGCTCATATTTAAATGAGTTGAGCTGAGTTAGCTCATTTGACCATTCCCTGATGAACAAATGTTAAGTTTGGTAATACTGGGGTCTGATTAGATAAGTTGTAGCTTTATGTTTCCTTGGTTATAGGATTTTAAAGCTGTAGATCTTTTTTATTGTATTTTCTTGGCGGTAGATTTGTAAAAACACTTTTTTTTTTGTGCTGCGAAAATAAAGCTTTCAACGGTCACTTTGTTTTTTAGAGGTTTTATGGCTGTAAGTGTTTTAAAGAAATGAAAGCTTGATTGTTGAAATATATGGCTTTACACCTAGTTTTTGCTGGTGTAGCAACATTCAGATACAACAAATCACTGCATTATAGGCCAGTGAACAGCTCAGTTGTTTCAGTATAACTGCAAACATTTTTTTTCTTAGTCGAGCTAGAGGTTCAGCACTTCTTAGACCATCTCCAAATGGTATCTCACTTTATGAGAAAATATAAAAATTGTGCGAAATATTCTTTATTGTGTATCATTTTTGATGGGAAAATGAGTTATGAATAATAGTCTCTCAAAATTTGAGAGAACACTACCATAACTTCATTTTAGTGTAAACGCTTTTATTTATAAATTGATTTTGAAATTTCATATATATATATTTTTTTATTTAAAAAGATTTAATATTTTCTTATACGATAAAATCATTTAAATTTCACAATACAATTATAAGTTTAACATTTAGAAATCTAATTTATGTATATAAAAAGATATAGTTAAAATAAATTATTTGTGTAAATTTGTAAAGTTTTTAAAATAGCAAGCATTATTAGAACTTTAGTAAGTTGTATTAATAGAATAAAACTTAGACATTTCATTTGAAGAAAAAAGAAAGATAGAATCATTGGAGTAAACATAAACTCGTTTTGAATTACCTCATTTTAAATCTCATGCGTTAGTCATGTGGTTATATTTTTTTTTTGTATATTCATGTAAAGCTTATTCAAGAGTCTATGCCAATGCTATAATAGCTTCAGGATACATATAAACGATCTTAAAGAGAGCTAGAAAAAGGACAGAGAACAGTATTATTAATCAGGATTATTAGAAATAACGTGAGTTACGTACGACAAAGTGAAACTTAGAAACGAATAGTATTGCGATATAGAATAGAATGCAACGACAGTATCTAAGATTTGCTCTGCATTAACCTGAATGATCGACGCAACAGTCTGGATAGATGTCATCACCATGAAACGTGAGCGGCGATGGTGGCTGTCCCTGTCCACAAATTTACCAAAATACACACGTTGAGGACAAGCTTTTTGACTATCACGGGGTTTTTTATAGTTACGCGTTGACGTCAACCGCCTATATCAGAACGTATGAGGCAACAGTAACAATGCCACCAAGGCTATGTTCACCATTTGCGCAACTGAAGCGGTTGGTCCCAATCCTATTTCTCTATGATTTCCTTTCAAAAAAAAAAAAAAAAAAATAAAAAAAAAAAAAAAAAAAAAAAAAAAAAAAAAAAAAAAAAAAAAAAAAAACCCAAAACACCACAATCATTCAATATTACACATATTACTATTTAAATAAGGATAAAATGGGTTACCTTTCTCGACAAGCAAGTCACATCTTTATCAGTGTCAATGAGGCGATCTAGGAATAAGATGTAGCTACATACGTGAGCGAGTCAGGGTAATGGCATTGCTCAAGAGCCATTATGTTCTTAAGTTCAACTCAAAGCTGTCAACAACCGCAAGACGGAGGCATCTTCAAACAACCATCCAAATCTCACATTCACGACAACTCTTTCTTCTACAGCCTTAAATTTCACTCCCCCAGATCTAGCTTGTCTGCCATTATACATATGGCAATGCGTCGTTATTTTCTGAACATCATGCCTAGGAAGTGGTCTCCACGCGAACAAGGCCTAATCAGTCGTGGAAATGTTGAAATTTTGAATTCCGATTTACCTTGGAAGTTGAAGCAAAACAATGATAGTTTCCCGTAATGTGGAACGGCCAGATGTAGCAGCCAGAGTCTTTGGACAATTGGATCGAAGAGTTTCTCAAGGATGAAGAAAGGAAGCTGGTTCTCGAGCAAGATGAGATCATAGCGACTGTGTTCCAAGAGAGATCATGGTCATGAGGGATCTCCTTTCTTCTTTGCTTCTTCTCTGGTACTTCTCAGTAAGAACTCTATTATGAAAACAGAGTCGTGCAGAACCATCTCCACGAACTCTGAAGATTGAATCCAGGCCGTTGATTCTGAATAGCTTTCCCTGATTTTCTCTTCCTCTTCTTCAATAATTCTTTTGAATCCATTGATGGTGTTTTCCCTTCAAACATCTCTGCGAATTCTGCTAGGTAAGTCTTCTAAGCTCTCCATGTTTAAGTAGCCCATTGACTTTGTGCATGTGATATCTCAAGACGACTAAGAGACCTGAGGGCTTGGAGTCTTTAATGAATGGTGAAGAGGTCCAATGAGGACTAGTTGAGGCGTGTAGGCTTCTGGGTTTACTTCACGTAGAAGTTTTGGGACTCTGTAGATACAGCGACGGTTGGGATTTGTAGGATACCTCCACATTCCTGATACATCTCTCTTTGCCTTCTTAGAATCCATAATCCAAAAAACCTGGACTTTTACAACAATCAATGAAAGATTGATGAGAGTAGAAAGTGTAGGAGGGAAAATTGTACTACCTTGGAGATTTAAACACTCTTTGGAGTTTGGGAGAAGAATAGATGTGTGTATATATATATAATAGCCAAGTCGAATTTTGAACCTTGAGCCTATTAAAAATGATTATTAAATCACCAAACCATTCTTTTTTGGGCAATGAGAGACCGTTTCACAACTAGAAATGGTTAACATGCTGGGTTTAAATGTACCATTGCCTGAAAGCAAATTGCATCTATTCTTTGAGTGTGATTTTGCTAAAGGGTCTTTTTTCACACATCATTCAATGGGTTACTTCATCAGGCTGTCATCTATGGGATATGGAAAGAGAGGTGCTTGTGAAACACATTCCAGTCTCCCTAAACACATTCAAATTGCTTCGCTTCAATATGAGTTTCAGAATTATTGGGATCCTATTAAACGTTGTATTTTCAAATGCACTCTGTTTAGGAGGGAGAATGATGTATAAAACGAAGTATTATGAGAAAATGATTGCTAATTACTTTGTCCCCCTGCCTCTTACTTACGTTTTGTTTGTTTGTTTAAGTACATAAACTGTTTTTTTTTTTGTAAGTCTTACATAAATATAAATGATAATATATATTTCTAGTTTTATTTTGTGGTTCGTATAATGAAATACAAAGTCTTTGAATATAAATTCTACAATTTAATGTAATTATATAATAAGTAAAAACAGTGAAATATCCAACTTCACAATATATATCTTAATTCCTTACGTATTACCGGTTTTGTGGGGACTTATGCATGGTTTTTTAGGTTGTAATTGTTTAAAAAATATTGTAGAAATTTATAGGATAATTGGTTGGAACTATATAAATTTTGTCACAGAATTTATTCTATACAATTTTTTTGATACAAGTTGTATATGATGTAACTATAACAATTAAATGAGAAAAAAAGATAAAAAAAATATTCTTACATCAATAGACTTTTTCTACAACTTATTAAATAATACTTTAGAAATAAGACTATTACATCTATTTCTTTATTTTTTTCTTTTAACTTAAAAAAATATGATCGGTACTTTTATGGTTGTTTGTAAGAATTAAACTAAAAACACTTCTTACATTCCAGTTAACCATCATTCAGTCATATAGATTATGTGATATAATTGTAACAATTAATTAAAAATAAAGAAAATATTAGGAGTGGTACAACCATTTTTCGCTTTATCTTTAAAAAGAAAATAAACCATAACTGGTAAGTTTTATAGTTGTAAGTAAAAATTAAAGGTAAAGACATTTCTACATTCTAACCAACCCATTGCAAATGTCGACGATAATTTGATAAATATCCACCAACCTCTCCAGACTTCACGTTTTTCACATTGGATCTTTGCTGCATAGAGTGGTATTAGGATATATTCATGTATCCATATTATAGAATATAGGGAATATATTCCTAATAATTGGGAATATCTTAAGTCACGTAAAGGATGCATAAGATGTGCATGCAATCAGATGTAAATTACGTAATGTGCATTGCATGAGATCCGAAAATAAGGGGCCTTACACAGACTCATTTGCGTTGGGCTTGTGTTTTGGGCTAGTCAATCAGATAAGTTATACGAGGACATTTTAGTCATATTCTCGATTTGGAAATTTCAAGAGAAATTTGAGGTCAGAAAGGTTATAACTGCAACCAACCGTCACTATAAAGCACAGAAACTTCCGCACAAAGCAACAAAAAATAAGAAACCTTAAGGAGCAGGATTAACCGGAGTCTCTCAAGGCGGGGTTCTTAGTTTTTCTAAGAGACGTATCTTAGCTTTTAACTAAGAAAACCTAAGAACCGTTTCTTAAATATAACCATAAAAGTCGTCTCTTAGCGGGAAAAATGCTAAAAAAAAAAAAAAAATTTAAAAAGACAAATTTTACGTTAAAAACCCCACCTTAAGAGACCCGGGTTAATCATGGCCTAAGAGATCTAACAACAATAAGATAGCATCTAAAGCTACGTAGCTCAGGATGTACAGATCAACTATCTTAAAAGAGAGCTAGAAAAGAGAGAAGACTAGTTGTTAATACGAACTAGCCATACCGGTCTTTGGCAAAGCATGATGAAGCCATTTCGATTTTGCCTACAAATTAGAATAGTTATATATATGTTATATGGTCCCAGACTTTAGAAACCTATTTTATTAAGATTCATCAAAAATGGTTATGATCCTGAAAATCTCATGACCAGCCATGGAACTAGAAAGAGTAATGCAATGACATCTCTAAGAGGCGTTTTGCATAAGCTGAATGATTGATGCCACAGTTTGAACAAGAGTCATCACTAATAGAAACGTAGCGGCTATGGTGGGCTGTCCCTGTCCACAGCGATTACCAAAATACACACGTTGAGAAAGCCTTTGACTTATTCACGGGTTTGTATAGTACGCATGACTTAAGCGCTATATCAGAATAGTAAGAGCCAACATCTAAGATGCCCAACCCGAGCTTGTTTACCATTCGCCAGCGACTGAAGCGGGTTCCCTTATCTTATTTTCTATGATCCTTTCAAACCCGAAACCACCACAAACCATTCAATACATAACATACATATGTAAAGTGATATAAATTAAGGACAAAAGGGGGTTACCTTTCTCGATAAGCAACTCAACGTCTTTATCAGTGTCAATGAGGTAATCTAGAAAATCAACAAATTATATAAGCGCGCGTCGAGAGGGTAATGAAATTGCGTAAGAGCCATTATATTTCTCAGCTCCATCTCTAGTTTATCCACAACCCTAAGACAAGGCATCTTCAAACAACCATTCTCGAATCTCACATCCAAGGAGAACTCTTCTCCTATGGCCTCAAAATTTACTCCTCCATTATCAAGCTTATCCGCATTATACATATGTCCTATGGGTTTAAATTTCTTTTTATAATGCCTAGGAAGTGTCTCCACACGAACACATCTGAACAGATCAGTAAAATGACGAAATTTGGAATCATCACCTATTTTATCTGTGAAGTTGAAGTAATTGATGATTAGGTTCCGGAACGTTTGTCAAGATTTTGGGACGCATTGGCATAAAAAAATTTCTCAAGATGAAGTAAGGAAAGCTTGTTTTCAAGCAAGATGAGATCATCGAATTTTTTGTCTCTAAGACACAACTTATCCATGAGAGGATCTCATGTCTTTCTTTGCTCGTCTTTCAAAAGTCCTCAGTATGGAATTCTACTATGGAAAACAAAGTCGTGCATGAATATCTCCTCGACCTACTGATTCTTCTGAGCTCGTTTTCGCTCTTCCTCTTTCCGTTTTTTTGAGCCTTCTCCTGCGCCTATAAGATGCCAGGACTTGTTTCAAAGGATGATGAAGAAGCTGATGGTTTTCTAGGCGACTTCCCTTCTGACATGTTTGATCAAGTTGATGATCCAATAATGATAGATTGGATGAAAATATAGAATTAGAAGAAGTATTATTGACTCTCATAAAATATATATTACAATATGGCATATGCTTATATAGGAGATGACTAAACCTAATTCCTAAACTAATATGAAATATTACATTATAAATAATGATAATTTCATATTCTAATATATTTGTATATATCTTTAATCATAGATTTGGGTCGCATCATCTAGATCTCCCATTAAATCAAGAGTCCTTGGAATCTATATTATTAAAGCAGAACGTAGAAAGGACTTTCTCTTATTTTTCATTTATTTAGATCATTTCTAATGTATTTTTGGCTACTTCTACATCTATTTTAGATGAATTCTATAATAGAGATAGAATTTGCTCAAATGTCCTCTAATATATTAATTGATAAGTCACTTAAGTGGCTTTTGTACAGATGTCATTCATAGGTGAGTTGTTGGATTAATTGTTATAATTTGATTGGCGGGTGATTTTTCAGTTTTGATTTATTTAATGTGATTCTAAAAGGAAAATAACTATAAACCAACTTATATGAGTTGCCAAAATATCATGAGTAAAATATATCCTTAAATTTATAACAAATTAATTATTATCAAAATATTCAATAATACAAACTTAACTTGAAATATTATATTTATAAAGAAGCGTTCAAATATTTTACATCTTTTGATCATTAAAATTTAGTCATGTTATATCATTTTAAGCACAAAGTAAACATTTGGATATATTTCAAAAAAATATTATAGGAAATATAAGCATATACATATATATATATATATCTTACATCAGTTTTTAAATATGACTAAAATTATTGTTAACAAATCATTCAAATTTGTATAACTGAAACTTTTTATATTAGTTTACATTACAAAATAATAACAAATTCATAAACTTTATATTTAAAATGAAAATTATCACAAATAGTTAAAGTATACATTTAGTAGAATCTTTTTATGGTATAAAACTAACACAACATACTTTCCATATAAAATACATTTTTTTTATTATCACATTAAATACAAACAATATTACTATGATTTTGTATTAATATGAATTGAATCTTACAGGGAAAATGCTCATCCTCCTATATATTAATTGAAAAATCTATTAGATGACTTATGTTGATATGTCATTCTGAATGACTCATTCATATGAGATCTCTTTAATTAATTGTTTTAATTTGAGTGATTGATACTGTTTTATTTTAATTTATTTAATTCAGCTAAAAAGATAAATCAAGAACCAACTTACATCTATAACCAAACAAAACATACTTAACAATAATGATTATAAATAAGTATTTATGAAATTAAGTTATTAATGCTAAAATTTGTGTCATGGATTATTTTATGCATTTAAAACTATTTTAAGTAAAAAAGATTTAAAAAAATTCCCTTAAACATTATATATATAATAACAAAAAATACAGTTAGTAGTTATTAATTTTTATTACTTATGTATTATACATATAATAGTATAAAAAATATATATAATATAATTTGGTATCATTATTTTATGCATTTAAAAATATTTTTTTAAGAAAATGTTTAAGAAAAGAGAGATTTAAAAACTTTTCCTTGCATATTTATAGATAATAAAAAGAAAATACAATCAGTGGTTATTAGTTTTTTATTACTTATTTATTATATAGATACTAATATACAAATTATACATAATATAATTTAAAGTAAAAAATAAAATTTATTTTAGATAAGAAACATATATAAGCTCTTCCATTAAAAAAATCTATAGATTCAATATTTACTATAAAACTGATAACTTTCACATTTTAAATAAATTGTTTAAGAAAAAGGAGATTTAGTTTTTCCTTGTCTGTTAATATATAAATAAAAATAAAATATATTAGTAATTAGTAATTTTCTTTATTTCAAATTGTATATAATTATATACAAAACGTGTATATGTAATTTGATTTTAAAGTACAATGTTAAACTAATTTAGATATTAAAAAAAATTGATATTACTTTTCCATCAACAAACCTAAAAAAACTATATTGATTCTAAAAGCGGATAAAGTTATTTCATATGTTTAAAAATAAAAAGCTTCAGAATTTTTTTTAAAAAAATTTCTTTTGCATTAGTACACAACTAATTAACTTTGTATTAATACACATACATGATGTACACATAATATGATTCTTCATGAATTGTGATATCATATTTCCGGGATATACTGGGTGCCATGAGAGATGTATAACATGCAATATAGAATAATTGAAATAGTTCTTCATGAAAAATCATAGAAATATAAACATCAAACTAAGTAGATAGTGAATCTGATACAAACGTATGAATACTACATATCAACATTCATGAATCATTTATTGCATACATATATGGTCTATTAGAACTAAAAGAAAATTGAATAATGTTTAGAATACCAAAAATGTTGAATCATAACACTATATTTATCAAAACTAAAAATTATATTTATGCCCACACAAGCGTGCGGGGGCCGTCCACATAGTATTCCTATAAAATAGTAATCTCTAAATATAAAGCAAAATAAATGAATACTATTTCTTCTCTTATAAATAGAGGGAAAAAAATAGCAATCTCTACTATATAAAAATAAATAGAGATGTATAGCAATTTTACTTCAATGATATTATATAATTAGAAAAATAATAGATTGGAGATGCTCTTACAATGTTATATCACTATTTATTTGGTATTTCATTAATAACTGAAACCGGTGTGAAGGTATATATGTAATTTGTTTTTCTATTAGTCTTTCCATAATATTTGGTGGATTTTGATTAGTTACTATATATCCTTTCCAAGTTTGTAGCTAACCATTTTAAATGTTCGATTTTAGGATATATGGTGCAACCTATATTAAATGCATGAGAATATATATCATTTTATTAAGTGCTTATCTTTCGAATTTTGTCAAACAAAATCACAACGCATATTAAAGCCAAGAAAATATATCAATATTTACTAGTATTTGAGAAATATAGAAACTATAGAAGATGTACACAGATTTTTTTCTATATCTTGCTTTTTCAATAATATCGCAGCCTATATTAAAGCCAAGATAATATTATTGATTTGTCAATAAAAATCGCAACTTATATAGAATATTATTGTTTTGCAGTTTGGATTCTTTTGATAAAAATATAAAAAAATTACGAAATTTAAAAATTAGTATTATAATTTTCTTATTGTCATTTTATAAATAATTGTTAACAAATTAATAATAATTTAAAATATATATGATAAACATATTAAAATTTATACTTTATAGTTTCTTATAATTAATATTTTGTTTAGATATTTTTTTGAAACAGAAAATTTTATTATTATTTAATTGTTAATATAATTCAACAATACAGATATAGTTTTATTTAACATAAATATAAAATAATGTCATTTTCAAATAAAATGAAATTTCGAAATGTAAAAATTGCGGGACAATAAAACAAATCTCTAACAATATATTTCTTTTATGAAATTACTACTAAATAGGAATATTCTCCTCATAATATATTAACATACTATAATCAAATCTTTTAAATAAATATATTCCCATATCTTCGTAACAAATACCTTAATAATTGAAAAGGATTATATAGATTTTCAACTTGACAACCAAGATATTTTGAAATCTTATCAAACCTAACCAACTATCTACCATATAAATAACTGAAAATATCTCAAATAACTATTTTGAAGTTTTTACATTGAGAGAAAAAAATGATCAAAATAGACCTTTTTATTTTAAAATTTTTAAATTTTTAAATTTTTAAACCTCAAACTCCAAAACACCCATCCCATAACTCTAAACCCTAAGTTAGATTAGTTAATCCAAATGTATAAATATATATTTACATTCTTTAATAAAATCTATTTTGGCTCATTTTTCTCTTTAGATGCAATTTTTGGAACAAAATTTTTTTGGTCTTTATATCTATAAATAATCCATTGAACCATTTCTTAGTCGGTCTTCATTTTCTGTCTGTTTCTTTGTGTGCTGTGATCATTTTAGTTATTACGTTTAATTTTATTAGTTTTCATCCTAATTATTAGTTCTTCGTTAAATAACCTAATAATTTATGTGTATTGTGGGAGGGACTAAACTCAACAGAGTTGATGGAAGTCTACCAAATTACTAAAAGATGAAGTCTCCGAATGATAATTCGAAAGAATTTGCTTCTATTTTTGAGGTCATAAGCATAAACATTTTTTTTTTGTTTATAGAAGAGCCAATCGAATTTTTTTTTGTTTATGGTCTTCAGATCTATAGTCTCTGGTATTATGGAGGGAAACCCCAAAAACAATATAAGAATATGAAAATATCACATTACATTCATTTGTATCATGACAGCTGATCAACTTTTTTTTATCTAATTGTTTAAGGCAAGAAAAATATATTCCTTCATCTTCAAACTCCTTCACATTTACTTGTAGATAAGTTTTTTTATTTTCTTATAGACTAAATTTGCCTCGCATCCTTTGCAATCATATCATTTCTAAATACTAGATTTTCTTACTAGAACGTGAACACTAGCGAATGCATTACCAGTTTGCCACATATGACCATCACATATGACCAGATGATAAGGTATCCTTAACATATGACATGACTGCTTATGATTTTTTTTACTAAAATTTTCAAATTGTTTACTTGTGATGTTTTCCTAAAATTGTGAATAATGAGCACCTGATTTAGGCTTAAGTTTTTTACTAAGTCGGGTTTATTGCGGATCGGATTAATAAATAAAAAAAAAATTATAATAGATTCTTAATAACGAAATAAACTAATACTTTCACATAAATTTTGTTTTTCTATTTACCAATTTTTTCTCGAATGACATAATATAATTGTACTCAAAATCTAAGGAATCACAAGTTTATTCCAATTATGTAATATTAAAATATATAGCAAGTTTAATCAAATTTCATTGAAAATATTATTAGATTTTTGGGTTCTTATCGGATCAGCCGGTATCGGATCTCAGGTTAATAGTGAGTTTTTGGATTGTTACAGGATTTTATCGGATTTTTAATAAATGAGATTTTATTAGAGATAAACCGGATTATATATGGATCAGCAACTCTACTAATTCGACCATGGGTTTGGGTCGGATATGAAAATATTGAATGAAAGTCAAACATTATAATTGAACAATTATAAAATTATTTGTTTTTTGAATAAAAAGTTATAAGTTCTTGCAATTTTTTTCTTGTTTCTTGTTTCTATTATTAGATTGTTTCCACTGCATGTGTGTGTTTAGGTATAACTTGACAAAGACTAACTAGTTTTGTTTTCTAACTACATTCTTATGTAATGACAGTTCTTGTTTCTCTGTTTAATGTGAAAGTTGTGTTCTTTCTTTTTAGCAGAAGTGTAATGTCTTATTTGATTGAATGAAAACTTTGGAAGCGTGATTCATAATTCATACAGAAACATTTCAAATACAACCCAAAGTACAGAAACAGAGGAATTTGAATAGCATTGACTAAACCGGTGTTCGGCTTATGACAGGATCATCACTGACAGGATCATGACTAAACCTGATTCCAGCTTGACCATGACTCAAAACCACCTCATATTCCCCATTTTCAGCAGACCCATCTTTACTTGAGACCTCTCTTCTCAACTCAACATAAGCACAGTAGTCTACTTCATACACAGTTGTATCTTTATAGAACGTCGAAAATGTAGTTCCTACTCCTTCCCCTGAAACACCATCAAAGAGGCGTAGAACTAGAATGTAACTCCACATAGTTCATTAAACTAAAGAAGCAGAAACTAAGACAGAGACGAGAACACAGTTAAAAGTCAGAGACTTTCTTACCGTGGGTGACTAAAAGCAAGTTCTCTGAAGGATACTTATCAGCAAGAGACTTTACAACATTAACATAACGTTCTCTACAAGCTTCCACAGACTCTTCCCATTTTGGCATCTGAAGAGAGGAGTTTATACTAAATTACAAAACGAAAAATGGAAAAAAAGATAGAAACTTTGAAAGGTCCTAAAAGAGATTCACCTCTTTATAAACCATATCCACATTATGATCCACCATCCCCTCAGGAAACAAAGCTTCAAGATCGGAAACCCTGAAGTCAAAGTTTCCATCTTTAGGAGCAAGCTCACGCCTTATAGCCACTGTGTTCAACATCTCACACAAACCATACTCAATAGCAACCTGTACAATACCATAAGTAGTAACTACAATCAACATCTCAAAAAAAGAAAAAAAACATCTCAAACACACTACACTATCAAACAGAACAGAGCACTTGTCTATTAGGAACAGAATAGGTTTAAAATGTTCAAACTTTCCGACAAAACAGGGGGATGATCTGACCTTGAGCTTAGATGTATCAATGGAAGGGACGTCTTTGGAAGACATGGCGTTGGGGTCAACATTAACCGCGGAGAGAGCTGAGATAACCTCAGAAGCTGTCTGAATACATCGGAGGAAAGGGGAGACGAAGACTCGGTGAATCGGGAACCCGATCTGAGATCGGATCCTTTGACCGGTTCGAAACGCTCGAATCATGCCGTCTTGAACGAGAGGCGGATCCCAAGGCCTCGGAGCCGTTGAGACCCAGAGTGGCTCGAAGTTATCGATTCGATCTCCGTGACGCATCACGAAGACGTGTTGGTAGGCATCGTTGTTGGGTTTGGGAGATGAGTCCATTGTTTGTTTCTTTTCTCGTCTCTTCGTTGTTGCTTTGGTCTCGTGTTGCGACTCTGTTTATATATAAGAACCTTTTTTAACTTTTCTGAACTTCATTATCACAGTGAAACTGTAAAAAAAACAAATTCACACTTTAAGATTTGATTGGTTTTGCCGTTACTAACAACAAAAATTGTTTACAGGTGATAATGGTTGTTACTTGTTGTTAGTAGCATTAGATAACAATTATAAAAAAATGTTTTTATTGTTTTGTATCGCTCTGAAGTCCGAACTACTTTAAAATCAAAACTCGTTTCCTATAATATTTACATCTAGATAGTGACAGCTCTTCAAAACGCGGGTATATTTTTAGTTGATTTTGTTTAGAAAATTTTGAATTATGTTAATTAATTTTATAAAATATAACATTTTTAAAACATTTAAATTTCAAAGTTATCCTCAAACAAATATGCTGATTCCTTTAAATATAATTTGTCAATAAATGTGTTAAATATATTTTGGTAATGAAATTTGAATATATGGAAAATCATATGTTTTGTTAAAAAAATTAAATAGGTTTATCATTTTGTATAAAAAGTAAAAGTTGACAGATTTTTCTAATGATATGTAATTTAAATGTGCATAAAATGAAATTTATGAACAGAGTATATAAAACATATAATAACTTTCTATATTAAAGATTTGAAAACATTTTTTATAAATGTATAAATTTCATTAATTCTCATTGATAAAAAAAGTAACAAAACATGAATTATATATAATTGTGGTTTCAAGTCGAATATTTCAAATCTGTAATGGAGAATTCTCTCAGATAAATTATTTTAAGATTTTTATCACAAAAAGAATCCTCAAAATAAAATGACTAAAATGTTACATTAAGAGGTAAAATATTTTTATACCACACACACATATATATATATATATATATATAAATTAAAATAAAAAAATATAAAAATATTTTTTATAACTTTTTTAATTATATGTTTTGGAATTTAAATTTTTTTCATTATTTTTTTTCAATTTTTTTATTTATTTATTTTTCAAATTTCTTTTTGAAGTTTGAAATTTTTTTTGAAAACTATTTTAGTATTTTTATAAACTTTTTGAATCTTACCCTCAAAACTCCACTCCCTAACTATAAAACCATAAATCTATATTAGCTAATCGTAGGATAAAAAACAAAATTAGGGCTATTATAAAATTTTTCTTGTAATATGAAGAACGCGGGTTTTTTATGAAAATATAAATTATTCAAAATTTCAATTCATTTGTAAATCTATAGGTTGTTAGGTGAGAAAACATGTTGTCAGTATATAGTTGCAAAGTTCAAAACAATTATCTAGAAGCATCAAACATGAATAATATAATTAATTAGTATTAGTTTATTATATATATATATATGTATATATATATATATATTCGGCGACATATTGGATCATTCAGTTTCACTCGCAAAGACATCTTCCATAAGAGAAGATGGGTTCCAAAATTTTTGGAATTAAGGTGGAAGTTTTTTTCCTGCAGCTTTATGGTGGATGTTAAATAATATGTATCATAACTTTATGTAGGTAGGTCTACTGGCATAAAAGTAATATTTCAAAGAGTAATAGGGGTAAAAGATAGCAATGATTGTGTTTTAATAAAATAGATTGGGAACAATAGATGATAGATAAATAAATAACAATTTTTTTTAAAAAAACTATTAAGAATATCTAATAAAATTAAAATTAAGATTTTTATATTGTAACTATTAACATACAAATGAATATATTTGATATTCTATAATTTTATATGGGTAATTCTATCAAATAGCCACTTTTATCACCAAAATATCATTCAAAAAGGGAAAATGACATAAATAGTTTTTGTTTTTTATTTTTTATTTTTATTTTTATTTTAAAATTTAAAATCACCCCCAAAAAAAATCACCTCATAACTCTAAATTCTAAGTTAGATTAGTTAACCTTAAAGGTATAAGTGCATATTTACATATTTTAACAAAATCTCTTTTGATCATTTTTTTCTTGAATACTATTTTGTGACAAAAGCTTTTTAGAGCTATCATAGAGTATTTTTCAATTTTATATTCACTAATTATTATTATTATTGTTATTATTATTATTATTATTATTATTATTATTATTATTATTATTATTATTATTATTATTATTATTATTTTTGCTAAATTGTAATATCATTAATAAAAATTAATTTCTGTTACAATGAATTGAAAGCACAATCGGCTTTAACAACCATTTAAATTCCTAGAAACTGCAAATTTTTTAAAAAAAAAATCTCAAAAGTTCAGAGATTAAGCATCCAATAAATACGATCTTGAAATTAATAGACATTTTAAGACAAGAAACACCAATTTAAACTCATCATCCAATGCGCTTATTGCTCTATCGGATTGACGAGAGAGAGAAAGAATAGTCTACAAGAAAAGTTATGTCGACCACTCACCAAAGTAGCTCCAAACAGCTTCACCGAAAGCGGTTGGTTCCATCCTCAGATCACTAATTGAAAGAAAAGTATTAGTTACGATCAGGTGTAGGTGGTGCACAAATTCCTCAGACGGCCACGTGACACCGAAAATGCAACAGAGACAAGGTGGTTACACTAATCCTAACTGCTGGAGCATTGGATCTCAAGTACTGGATCACATAAGTATTAGGAAACCTTCTTGAAAGCAAGCAACTCAATGTAAAGAAAGCTTAGAGTTTTTTAAAACGATACTTCAATTGATAAAATCCAAATACCTTATAAAGGTTTACAAAGAAACAAAGTTGGAAAACATAACTACCGAAACAAACAGACATTACATCCACAAACAACTAAGGCCACTAGAACCTATTTCTACGACAACTACCTTCGACTAACAACTAGATATGACTAAGTCATTTAATTGAGAACTAACGAAGTTAACAAACTCAACATTCCCTCCCTTGAACTAAACTCTTTTGACATGATTTAGTTCAAAGTATTCTTTCCAAACGCTGCTATGATCTTCTGAAACGAGGCCAACTTCAATGGTTTAGTCATTACATCTGCCAGTTGCATCTGGGTTGAACAATAGACCAGCTTGACGATTCCTTGCTTAGATAAGTCTCTCAAGAAGTGATATTGAACCCTAATATGTTTTGATCTTCCATGCATGATTGCATTCTTGGACAACTTTATAGTGGAGGTGTTATCTCACAACAACACCATCTCTCCAACTTGATTGTGACTAATTTCCTCTAATATCCTTCTCATCCGTATAGCATGACACACACAAGTAGCAGCTGCTACATATTCAGCTTCAGTACTCGAAAGAGTTACAATCGGCTGCTTTCTTGAGACCAAGCTACAGCTCCTCCACTCATCAAAAATACATAGCCTGATGTACTCTTGATGTCATCTATGTCTTCGGCGTAATCGCTGTCAGTGTAGGCTATGAGCTCGCTTTCTTATCCTATTTTGTACCATATCCCATAATCCAAAGTGCATTTTAAACACCTCATAATTCTCTTCGCAACAGCAATATGTAACTAAGTTGGACTTGACATGAAACGGCTAATGAGGCTTACCGCAAACATCAAGTCCGGATGTGTGGCTGTGAGATACATCAAGCTCCCCACCATTTGCTTGTACTGTGTCGAGTCTATCTTCACACCATCCTCATCTCTGCCAATCTTCTGTCCTTGAACAATTGGATTACTCATCGGGTTGAAACCTTGCCTCACAAACCGATCAATCACTTCAGCTGCATACTTCCTTTGAGAGATGAATATTCCATCATCTTCTATCCCCAAGAAGTATCTCATTCTGAAAAAATTTGTCATGTCAAACTCCCTCTTCATGGAAATTTTGAACTCATCCAGTATCTTATCATAATTACCAGTGAATAGCAGGTCATCAACAAAGACACTTACAATGTGTATGTTATCTCCATCTCGCTTGAAGAACAAGATTTGCTCACTGGGGCTGCTTGTGAAGCCTTCCTTGACAAAGTGTGCTTCAATACGGCTGAACCAGGCTCTTGGCGCTTGTCTCAAGCTATAGACGGCTTTGTGAAGTTTGTAAACCATGTGATCCTTGCCTTTTACTTTATAGCCTTGACGTTGTTCCACAAACACCTCTCCTTCCAGCTCATCGTGCAAGAATGTTGACTTAACATCAAGTTGATGAACTCCCAAAAAATCACCTGATAACTCTAAACTTTAAGTTAGATTAGTTAACCTTAAAGGTATAAGTGTATATTTACATATTTTAACAAAATCTCTTTTGACCATTTTTTTCTTGAATAATATTTTGTGACAAAAGCGTTTTAGAGCTATCATATGGTATTTCTTATATTTTATATTCACTAATTATTATTATTATTATTATTATTATTATTATTGCTAAATTGTAAATATCATTAATAAAAATTAATTTATGTTACAATAAATTGAAAGCACAATCGGCTTTAACAACCATTTAGATTCCTAGAGACTGCAAATTAAAAAAAAAAAATCTCTCAAAATTTAAGAGATTAAGCATCTAACAAATATGATCTTGAAGTTAATAGACATTTTAAGACAAGAAACACCAATTTAAACTAATCATCCAATGCGCTTATTGCTCTATCAGATTGACGAGAGAGAGAAAGAATAGTCTAAAAGAAAAGTTCAGCCGACCACTCACCAAAGTAGCTCCAAACAGCTTCAACGAAAGCGGTTGGTTCCATCCTCAGATCACTAATTGAAAGAACAATATTAGTTATGATCAGGTGTAGGTGGTGCACAAATTCCTCATACGGCCACGTGACACCGAAAATGCAACAGAGACAAGGTGGTTACACTAATCCTAACTGTTGGAGCATTGGAATCTCGAGTACTGAATCACATAAGTATTAGGAAAATGCTTGAAAGCAAGCAACTCAATGTAAAGAAAGCTTAGATTTTTTCAAACGATACTTCAAATTTATAAAATCCAAATACCTTATAAAGACTTACAAAGAAACAAAGCTGAAAAACAGAACTACCGAAACAAACGGACATTACATCCACAAA
Source organism: Moricandia arvensis (assembly GCA_905132765.1). NCBI lineage: Eukaryota > Viridiplantae > Streptophyta > Magnoliopsida > Brassicales > Brassicaceae > Moricandia > Moricandia arvensis. The sequence continues at coordinate 19,901 of CAJHQP010009178.1, forward strand.
AAACTAAGGCCACTAGAACCTATTTCTACGACAACTACCTTTGACTAACAACTAGATATGGCTAATTCATTTAATTGAGAACTAACGGAGTTAACAAACTCAACATTCCCCCCCCCCCCCCCCCCCCCCCCCCCCCTTGAACTAAACTCATTTGACAAGATTTAGTTCAAAGTACTCTTTCCAAACGCTGCTCTGATCTTCTGAAACGAGGCCAACTTTAATGGTTTAGTCATTACATCTGCCAGTTGCATCTGGGTTGGACAATAGACCAGCTTGACGATTCCTTGCTTAGATAAGTCTCTCAAGAAGTGATATTGAACCCTTATATGTTTTGATCTTCCATGCATGATTGCATTCTTGGACAAATTTATAGTGGAGGTGTTATCTCACAACAACACCATCTCTCCAACTTGATTGTGACTAATTTCCTCTAATATCCTTCTCATCCGTATAGCATGACACACACAAGTAGCAGCTGCTACATATTCAGCTTCAGTACTCGAAAGAGTTACAATCGGCTGCTTTCTTGAGACCAAGCTACAACTCCTCCACTCATCAAAAATACATAGCCTTATGTACTCTTGATGTCATCTATGTCTTCGGCGTAATCGCTGTCAGTGTAGGCCTATGAGCTCGCTTTCTTATCCTATTTTGTACCATATCCCATAATCCAAAGTGCATTTTAAGTACCTCATAATTCTCTTCACAACAGCAAGATGTAACTAAGTTGGACTTGACATGAAACGGCTAATAAGGCTTACCGCAAACATCAAGTCCGGATGTGTGGCTGTGAGATACATCAAGCTCCCCACCATTTGCTTGTACTGTGTCGAGTCTATCTTCACACCATCCTCATCTCTGCCAATCTTCTGTCCTTGTACAATTGGATTACTCATCGGGTTGAAACCTTGCCTCACAAACCGATCAATCACTTCAGCTGCATACTTCCTTTGAGAGATGAATATACCATCATCTTCTATCCCCGAGAAGTATCTCATTCTGACAAAATTTGTCATGTCAAACTCCCTCTTCATGGAAATTTTGAACTCATCCAGTATCTTATCATAATTACCCAGTGAATAGCAGGTCATCAACATAGACACTTACAATGTGTATGTTATCTCCATCTCGCTTGAAGAACAAGGTTTGCTCACTGGGGCTGCTTGTGAAGTCTTCCTTGACAAAGTGTGCTTCAATACGGCTTAACCAGGCTCTTGGCGCTTGTCTCAAGCTATAGAGGGCTTTGTGAAGTTTGTAAACCATGCGATCCTTGCCTTTTACTTTATAGCCTTGACGTTGTTCCACAAACACCTCTCCTTCCAGATCATCGTGCAAGAATGTTGACTTAACATCAAGTTGATGAACTCCCAAAAAATCACCTGATAACTCTAAATTTTAAGTTAGATTAGTTAAACCTTAAAGGTATAAGTGTATATTTACATATTTTAACAAAATCTCTTTGACCATTTTTTCTTGAATAATATTTTGTGACAAAAACTTTTTAGAGCTATCATATGGTATTTCTTATATTTTATATTCACTAATTATTATTATTATTATTATTATTATTGCTAAATTGTAAATATCATTAATAAAAATTAATTTATGTTACAATGAATTGAAAGCACAATCGGCTTTAACAACCATTTAGATTCCTAGAGACTGCAAATTAAAAAAAAAAATCTCTCAAAATTTAAGAGATTAAGCATCTAACAAATAGGATCTTGAAGTTAATTGACATTTTAAGACAAGAAACACCAATTTAAACTAATCATCCAATGCGCTTATTGCTCTATCAGATTGACGAGAGAGAGAGAAAGAATAGTCTAAAAGAAAAGTTCAGCCGACCACTCACCAAAGTAGCTCCAAACAGCTTCAACGAAAGCGGTTGGTTCCATCCTCAGATCAATAATTGAAAGAACAGTATTAGTTATGATCAGGTGTAGGTGGTGCACAAATTCCTCAACGGCCACGTGACACCGAAAATGCAACAGAGACAAGGTGGTTACACTAATCCTAACTGTTGGAGCATTGAATCTCGAGTACTGAATCACCACAAGTATTAGGAAACCTGCTTGAAAGCAAGCAACTCAATGTAAAGAAATCTTAGAGTTTTCCAAAACGATACTTCAATTGATAAAATTCAAATGCCTTATAAAGACTTACAAAGAAACAGAGCTGAAAAACAGAACTACCGAAACAAACGGACATTACATCCACAAAAAAACTAAGGCCACTAGAACCTATTTCTACGACAACTACCTTCGACTAACAACTAGATATGGCTAAGTCATTTAATTGAGAACTAACGGAGTTAACAAAATCAACATTCCCTCCCTTGAACTAACCCTTTTGACAAGATTTAGTTCAAAGTACTCTTGCAAACTCTGCTATGATCTTCTAAAACGAGGCCAACTTCAATGGTTTAGTCATTACGTCTGCCAGTTGCATCTCGGTTGGACATAGACCAGCTTGACGATTCCTTTCTTAGATAAGTCTCTTAAGAAGTGATATTGAACCCTGATATGTTTTGATCTTCCATGCATGATTGCGTTCTTGGACAACTTTATAGTGGAGGTGTTATCTCACAACAACACCACTCTCCAACTTGATTGTGACTAATTTCCTCTAATATTCTTCTCATCCATATAGCATGGCACACACAAGTAGCCAGCTGCTACATATTCATCTCCAGTACTAGAAAGAGCTACCAATCAGCTTGCGTTCTTGAGACAAAGCTACAGCTCCTCCACTCATCAAAAGTTCATAGTCTGATGTACTCTTGCTGTCATCTATGTCTCCGGCGTAACTGCTGTCAGTGTAGGCTATGAGCTCGCTTTCTTCTCTTATTTTGTACCATATCCCATAATCCAAAGTGCTTTTTAAGTACCTCATAATTCTTTTCACAACAGCAAGATGTAACTGAGTTGGACTTGACATGAAACGGCTAATGAGGCTTGCCGCAAACATCTAGTCCGGACGTGTGGCTGTGAGATACATCAAGCTCCCCACCATTTGCTTGTACTGTGTCGAGTCTATCTTCACACCATCGACGGCTCAGCCGCAAAACTCTATCTCTGCCTAATGCTCTTCGCTATCTTAGCTTAGACAATTGGATTAAACTCCATCAGGGTTTGCGAAAAACTACCGTTTATAGTTGGTGCTCACGGCGATCGTGTGTCGGACCGTCTGATCAATTCACTTTCAGGCATGCGCATTACCTTCTTTATTGAAAAGAAGAATTGGATAAAGATGCCAGATCAATCTCCTTTGTGGTTAACTTTATACCCACATGAGTATAAGAAGTTTTGTTTTTTTTTTCATTTTTTTACTCATTCCTGCCTTGCAAAATTTTCAATAAACGATATACCTACAAGTTTACAAAAAAAAAAACAACAACATACTACGACCTCGTTTCTCATTAGGGTGACTTTTTGTTCTTGGGGGGGGAAAAGAGATTGCATAACTATCCCAAGCAGTGCCTTATTCATTCATCATGTATTATAACCAGGACGCCAGACCAGTGAATAAGCAGGTCCATTTCAACGATAGCGAACACTTTGACAATGTGTAATTGATACCTCTCATGTACTATGTGAAGACTGCATGAAC